>JAAXCT010001050.1:0-248073 GCA_012490785.1 Eragrostis nindensis | reverse complement strand
TTTTTTTTTTCTTTTTTTTTTTTTTTTTTTTGAGATTGTAAGCTGTTAGAATTTTTCTCATTGCAGTGCAGTCCATGGAAACATGACTACTTTAGGTTCTGCGCTAGCTATCTAAATGCCCGCCAGTGGGAAAGGAGTGTGCCGAATTTTGTAATTAAGCTGAACATGCTGTGTAATTCCATTTCTCAATTCAACTTGATACAAGATGAAATATATAAACTAAATCAGGTCTAACTTACAAAAACAACGCAGATGGTACTTAAAAACATGTAAAATAATACATTTGAGAAAGATTAGCCAAACAATTGACTATTTTTTTCGAAACAGAGCAAACTGCAGAAATTATAGTTTGAACGCTGTATAGCTTATATTACAGGACTGCAGCCCACCATGTCTCTAACAACTAAAATCTACCCTTCCGTGAACTAACTACAGAAACAAAGGAATGAACTAGCAGTAAATAACAACATGAGGACGCGGTACTCTGGGGACAAAGAACAGAGCAAGTGACCACAAAACGCAACGTGGATTAACTGAACTGAAGTCATCAGAAGCGTCGCGACAAGAAGACGAGTGATCCAAGCAGGACCAGCAGGAGGCGGCCAACGCCGGAGCACGCGGAGGCGGTGGCCCCGTTGATCTGCGACGAGCCGACGGCAACAGGCAGCTCGTCGTCGTCGAAGGGGAGGGAGCAGGTGGCTGGGCGGCCGGCGCCACCCTCGTCGGCCACCATCAGTGCCTGGATCACCGCCGTGGCCGCCTCACGGTACCGCGTGGCGTTCCGCTGCAGCAGCCACGTCAGGCCCATGATCTGGCAGTCCTCGCGCGCCTGCTGCTTCGCCTTGGCTGATGTCGACGACGACGTGGCGTTCTTCTTCAAGCCAAGCTGCAAAAAAGGGAACAAGTACGGCGATTTCAGAAACAAATTAGCAGCAATAATTTTTTACAGAGATTCCATTGGAGAAAAAGGACACGAGAGGAGGAGGGTCCCTAGCCAGCCATCCTGTGCCCTCTCTCGTACAAACGCAGTTGGGTCGGCGCACGCGACATGATGTCACCCGCATACTCACATTCTCGAAACCCACAAAGCTCATGTGACGCATGCCGCACCACTGTCCCAATTAGCGCACAACAAAGCAAAGCATATCCTTTCCTTTCCTTGACACGAGCTTGACATCTTTCTTACAATACTTCGCGGTCTCTTAAGCTCACGGATTAGCAGCAGCAAAGCGTATGATTCGGTCCGGTTCCGGGGGAGTTAGTGGCGACCAGTGACTGCGAGGCTTTTCAGGTGAAAAAAGAGACGAAGGCAGGCATCGAGTCCTGTGATCAAAGTGAAAGCAGCAAAGTGTCCCGGCATGGTGTTCTGGACCAAATCATCATATGCTCCAGGCCGGCCCTACGCATCCACACCAGACCCGGGTATCTCGCTTGGAATCTCACGCTCCGATGGCGATTTTTGACGAACAATGCAAAAGCAGTTCACGTGCACCACCATGTAGTATGTTGGACTAATTTTCCCCTGATGTGTGAACAGAGTTTGTACCATCCAGTTAATCTTCCTGCGGCTCAAGTCAGTGAACGGAGTTGTACTATAAATTACTAACAAGAACTGACATCAAAGCCTATGCTAAGATGCCAAAATCATTGAAAATTAGTACTCGTACTAATGAATTATATAAGCACTATTCATCGCAGGACTTGCTTGGCAGTACAATATCTGAGCCTACGAGTGTTGAGGATAATGACTAGTACAAATTTACTGATCTGAAGAATCAGAAGGAAATGGAAGGTACAATTTTTTAAAAAACAGGGCGTGTCTCTACTCCGTGAGCTTGCTCAGAAATACGTAAACGCTCCCTGATCAGCTGCAGTCACAAGCTCTTCCGGAGACTCGCAGAGTTGCAGTACACATATGACCCTACTACGATGGCGATTCTTATGTGCCAACATTCTACTAGTGCGTCCGTGTTGGAGATCTTGTGAACTCTTCATGGCATTTTCCCAACATTTGTTTGCTATCAATAAACACTGGGACAGCTAGTTGTTGTCTATTCTCATGGATATACGTTCGTGGCTTTTTCGTTCGGCAAAAATTGACAGCTCAGACTTGTCTTTGGTATCGCAACTGGGATATAGAAAGACGATACACAGCAAACAAAATGCCAAGTGTAAGATAGGGCTGTACTAGCTACCTTGATAAATGTGTAGACATGTTAGTTTCTCCTATCCCCTCTGAAAACGGAACACAATTATTGTGTTGATGACGAGTACGCCTAATACTCGTTGCTCTAACGGGAAATAATGTCATCTGAGATACAGTAGGTTAAGATAGTACTATACATGTCGTTAACCTACTTTATTTAACAGTAGGTCAAGATACTGCTATTCTCCACTTACTAAAGACTTTTTCCTGTTATACATGTTGTCCTGCTCGTTTTACATATTTCATGCTACTTAGTGCAAGAGAGGGATCCATACTACATTTCAAAATGGAACTTAGTGGGGGCGATGCAATACTTTGGGTTAAGATACTACATGAGCCTTTACTATTAAATGTTATCTGAATCATTTTATACATTATTCGTACGTGCTGCTTGCTTTGCCCTAATAGAGAGTAAAGAATATCTTCTAAATATAAAGAAGCACAATGAAATGACTCCATCGGTCTTATGAATTGACGGGGAGAATGCTAAAAATCTTCAGCTCCAAGTTAGAAAATGCTAGTAGCAGCTGGAGGAGTACTGTCAAGACTGGCGTAGTAAGCCTAGCCAGTCCAATGCACCGGCGAAGAAGCATCCAAGGAATGGAAGACGAAGCAATGGAGCATTCTCACGTACCTTGTTGATCGCCCGGAGGCATCCCGAGCAGCCGTCAAGCCCCGGGCGCGCGCACTCCCTCTCCAGCCTCCTCGCCATCCTCCCCTCGGGCGCCGCGCACGCCGGCCGCCGCAGCCGCACCCCGCAGTAGCAGAACACCACGTCGCACGCCGCCGTCCCGTTGCTCGCGCCGGCGCCAACCTGCGGCGGCGGCGGCGGCCGCGGGAGCGACGCACCGGCCGCACGCAGAGCGCGGTCCGCCGCGCCCGCGCACTCCTCGGAGTCGTCGGGGAGCACCGGCAGGTCCGCCACGGCGGCCGCGACGGCCTCCGAGCGCCACTGCCCCGCGCCTCCGCCTTCGCCGCCGGTGACGGTGCGGCTGCGGCCCGACAGCGCGGCGGGCGCGTACGCCGCGTACAGCCACGCGGCGAGCGCCGGGCAGCAGCGCAGGCGCGGCGGGAGCGCGGACCCGCCGGCGTTGCAGGAGGCTAGGACGGCTGGGAGGAGCGAAGGGGATGGGGCTAGCTGGCAGACGGAGGTTGCGGCGGCGGCCTCCGACTGCTCCGGGAAGGCTGGGATGGTGGCGGACGCCGAGGCGGCGGGCTGTGCCGGCGAGGAACCGCCGCCGCCCGCGGACGGGAAGAGCAGCGACGGCTCGAGCGACGCCGGGTCGGGCAATGCAGGCGACCCCGCGGCGAGGAGAAGGAGGCGGGCGGTGGTGATGGCGACGAGGAGGAGCGCAGTGGCGTGGCGGCGGAGGCGAAGCATTGTGTTGTGTGTCGCGGTTCGAGAGTTGGCTCGGGTATTCGGGAGTGTGGCTAGCAAAACAAGCTCGTATTCTAGATTGGATGGGGGCGTTGAGTAAGATTGAAGTGAGAACGTGTGAAAATAGGCAAGGAGAGAGAATCTAGTGGCAGATGAAGATGGAGATTGTCGATGGAAGATGAAGGGCTTTTGGTGAAAGAGGCACGCGAAGATGGAGATGCTGAATTTTGTTCCTTTGATGGTAAGCTTTTTTTTTTGAGCACTCCTTTGATGGTAAGCTGGGCGCGCTTCCTTCTGCTCGTCTGTTGGACCTCGTCGCATGTGCGGCTTCCCAGCCCTCCACCACGGCCCATTGTGTATACCTCGTCGCATGTGCGGCTTCCCAGCCCTCCACCACGACCCTAGTGTGAGCCCAAGTCTGGTCTCGGGCCACCCGGCAACGCAAACTTTGACAGCCCAATTTTGATCATTAATAAACCGGTCGAACATTACTCTCACTCATATCCTTCCACAGCCAGTCCGTTCCATACCCAGAGCCACTACCGTACATATACATAAAGCATTATCATTTTATTTTAAAATATTTGCAGCTATGTCTTTGTATCAGGTTCATTGAACATTCTCCGAACCTAAACAAGCATATGTATAAATTCATTAAAGATTCTATGAATATAGACACACAGAAACAAAGCCAGAACTATATATATTTTGAAACGGATGAGTACATAACTTTTTTTTTGAAATTTTTTGTGGACTAATATTTATTTATGTGATTCTTGTGCAAGCCCATCACGATACAAAGTATTTTTTTTGTTGGAATTATTGGGCTAAGCCAGATATATTCTCAATAATTTATGAAAATCTCAAAGATCGCCAGCATGCACCGACGAACGCGAGAGTAGCCTTCAGACCCGTCGTCATCTGATCTGAGACGACGAATAAGTTTTTTGAGAAACGTAACTACTCAATCGCTTCAATCACAGGTCGTCTTCCTCATCGTTTGGGAGCTGCGTCGTCGACTACGACGACTTATGCCTCATCAAATCTCCTTTGCACCATGAATTGCTAAGGCTTTTCCGTTGCCTCCAGATGTCTTTCACTTTTGTTTTTGTGATCCGTGTTTATACAATAGTACTGTAGAGTATGGTAGGTATTTTTTTGTGTGTGTGTGATTATGGACCTTTTTTGCGAATGAAAAGGAGAACTAAATTTGATGAAGTACAAACTAAATTTTTATTCATCTGTAACACAAGTTTTTCGATTGACGCCACAAAAGAGGGGAACTAAATCGAAGCCATGTCCGTTTCAACCGTCAATAAAATGTCAATCATTGTGTGATTATATAGGTTATAGACTTCGTCTAAATCTTACTTAGATTCCTTTGGTCTAACCTGCAATATTTCAATATATTCATAATTTACTTTTGGATTAAGTTTAAGCTAAAAATGCTCATATATCCAACCATTTTTAGAGCACATTGTTGCTACCACGGAATTACGGAAAATTATTGAAAAAGTTCAAAAAAAAAGGAAATCATAAAAATGAGAGACCACCGCGTTTCTGACCTGATCCCGGAACATTCGGGCCCCATGCGGCCGTACGAGTCATTCACCCTGGTTGTTGCTGCTTGCCGGACCCGACGCTAGAGCGGCGTTGCCGATCCCATTTCGATTCGAGCACGTCGTCAAGCTCACCGGTCACGGAGAGTGCACACTGACAGTCCCCATGTCCACTGCTTCTGGACTTGACCGGACTGGCTGCCACAGAGCCGGACGTGTACAGCATGCGGTCCCCGTGTCCCTGATGAGAGGTCTTGTGGGAGCTTTTGATGTGGTCTACCTGCATCGAGTACTTTTCTGAAGGAGGGACCGTGACAGAGTATTGCCTTGTTGTAGACACCAGAATTTGGTACAATTGATCAGAAAAAAAATGTGTTGATCGAGAAATCACACACGCGGCCTGGGAGATCTGCTTAACTCCAGTGTAGGACCATAGCTCTTTGAGATTCGTGGCGTGCCAGTTAGTTTGATCCCGCAACTAACAAGATAATGATGTGACGTCGCATTAGCCGGTTAATAGAAATACAATGCCGAGCCGATACAACGGAAAATACATGGTGATGTCGCATCGGCCACAGTTAATAGAAATAGAATGCTGGGCCGATACAACCAAAACACAAGATAAACTACCAGCTAAACACCCTGGTAGAACCAAAGAACTATCTATCGGTTAAGCCACGTCACAGAACTACTCTGATAAAACCCGTAGGATCGGACCCAACTGAGACAGCAATAAGGTTCTATCAGAAATAATTAGATGGAAGACTTAACTAATAAATGATACAATGGTGACTCGAATATACTTGATCTATCTATACTATGTTCGTCGAACAGACACTGCGTAGGATCGGACTTAACCGAGACAGCAATAACAATACCGATTCTTTTAACAGTTCTAGATAGATCTTGCATACCGGATAACTAGCAATCATGCCGACAAAGAGCAGATTCGATCGACTATACAGTGAGATAATTCGATCAAAATATGAGACGAGAAGGTTACTAGATAAGTCGACATAATCACCGGGGGTGATGAATCCTTATCTCACGTCGAGATCGGAGCCCCGAGGGAGACAAGAACCCATCAAAAAAAGGTTGGCGATACGCCGAAGTAGTTTTGATTGATCGAAAGATGATTACAATGTGCCACGGCCCTTTATATTTATAGGGTGGCGTGGACTTCGCGTACAAGAAAAGACTCCAGGCAAAATCAACTACGTACAAAGATATTATGCTAATCTATACAAGTCGGTTTGTTACTTCCTAAACAGGATAAATCATTCTTTATTCGGCCAGACGTACGCTGAGTAGCTTCCATATCTTCATGTACGCCAACACCAATATCTTGTTTTGTATAGAGTCCCGAATAAAATATTGCGGCCACGGTGCTAATCACGCTGATTAGGAAATCACATACGTATTGTCCTTGTTTACCAACACCTTCCTTCATGTAAATAGCACGAACTCATCTCTGAAACATGTTGGACTCCTTCAAATGTACTGCAAGTACGCCTCGCATCAACCTTCTCAACATAACTGGAATTTACTGGAAAAGCGGCCAAATTGTGGTGTCAACACTTGTTTAAGCAATCCTGTTTAAGCAATCCAGGCCGGTGAAGGAACATGTGCACTGCTAGTATTACTGTACACACTAAGTCTGTAGATCGATAAAACTTAAAAAGATTGACAAAGACTTTTTTTTGTTCGTGCTAAGATGTAGGCGTATTCAATTTTCACTGTTTGGTTCCCCGCCACGTTTTACCACAACAAACATTCGGCGCCGCCGTAGAAATTGGTCGCTGCTTGGTTGCCACTCCGGCTTTGGCACGCCACGGGAGAAACAACTGGGGTGCAGTGTTTTCCTTTGCCTTTTCTCGCCGCAAGTTCGGCGCTCTTTTTTTTGGCGCCTCAAGTTCGGCGACGCCGCGCTCGTGGTGTGGCTAGCAGTGGCCAGCAACCAAGCAGCTGTATTTCAGCTTTTTTTTTTTGGATAAAACTATAAAATTTAGTACTACATGTTTTCTGCTCTCATTGTGTGCACATGCCAAAATATGGTCTTTAAATACTGTTAGACATGAATTTATCTTTGCAAGTAACCGTCATCGATGAATCATTGAACAATTCAGCAAAAATATGATAACATGTTAAACCGAAAATACTTAGCATTCTTGGCATTCTTTAGTTTTTTTAAAAAATATTTGACATCCTCACCTCCTCATGCACAATTATTTCTTTGCACCTTTTCGACCTCTCCTCAATTCATGTGACATGTATATTGGGACCAGGGGCGGAGCATGAGTGTTGGCTCTTTGTTGTGAAACTAATTGAACTTTTTGTTGGATCATTTACATGGTTTCCTTTTTCAAATTAATCAAAGAACATTAGGTGATGTTTTGAGGGCCAAGGGGGAGCTGTAGCACCGGCAGCACCCCGGAGGCTCCGCTCCTGATTGGGACGCAAGAGAGTACAATAATGTAGAAAATGCAGTGTTGTAAAAAAAAAAATAGATCATCGCGCAGTCTAATATGCAATTACATGGGATTCGGATCCTAGAATATGCTAAAGTGAGTACAATGTAGGAAATGCTGAAGTGTTGTAAAAAAAAAGGTAGATCATCGCACAAAAAAATAAGTAGAAGCGTTTGGAACAATATGCAATTACAACCGAAATCTAATCCATGGGATTTGGATCCTAGAATCTGAGAGTGACCCATCTAGTCACAACTCTAGCTATCAACCAGCTATCAACCATTGGCGCCCCTCAACTACTTCACGTTGTTGTCACCAGCGTGTCGCCGGTAGTATATTTATCCTGCAAAATCTTTCAATACGTTCTGCTCATAATTTTCTCTGACAGCAGCTCTTTTAACATAAAACTTCTTGTCTTCTTGCAGAGGTATCTTAGCTTGGTGATTTCTAACATCTTATTGCTTCACGGACGGACTTACTAGTTACTGCTGGATATACCTCTTCTTGGTTTATTTTAGGCAGATATTCCTGTGTAAGTAGTGTGTGCGCGTGAGCGCCCATGTGTTTTGAGATGGTAATATATATGTTTTTGATAGAGCATCTTTGTTTGAAAATATAGTAAGTTGAGACCGGTTCTCGACAATCGAAACTTATAGACAGATTTAGTAGTTTTGCATTTTGTCTCTAATTTAAATATTTTGGGACTACTTTCTTTCCCGGTCCAGCTGCCAACCCGTGCGGCCCAGTCTTTTTTTTTTTGTGAATTATCATCTATTTCAATATATTTTGTTATAATAGACCCCAACAACCTAAGGCATCTCTGCTCTCGTCCCTTATCATTTTGTAAGCAATGTTTTTTTTGACCGAAACATTTTGTAAGTAATGTTGTCCAAAATAACTAGTCACTACCAGTGGATCAATGAGATCAGCATCCAGTAAAAATTTCATGGCCAGAACCGTTGTGGCTAATTGTGCCTGATTGAAATTCCTCCAAGTGTCATACAACAAATTTGATACTAGGAAATCAGATAAAGTTTATTCTAGATTTTGTAACGTCATGCCACGCCACTGTTACAGCATTTCTTCACCTCCCCTGGCTCCACAAAATTGGTGCAGTACCTATGACGCGCGTGAGAACACTTCGCAGCAGGAGGCCAAAGTAGGACACCAGAAGTCATAAAGCCAGCCCTTTTCTCAGGTCACCCGTTTCTTTCAGCAGCGCACCAATGGTGAAAGGTCGCATGTCTAGTACATACATGCCTTGACATAGCGGACGATGAGGAATCATATTTTTTTCGTCCTTGCATGTGTCGCCCACATTTCTACACATTTGTGTGATATGACTAAAGGTTAGCATGGACTTCTAGATAAGTGTGCTCTGGCGAAAGATTGGTGTGATTAAAAGAAGAACTGGGTGAACCTCACCCACTCTTGCTGGTGTACACAGAAAAAGACCAGATGATTGTACTAGTCATGAAAGAGAGAACGGAAGAGACCTTTCATTTATACACTTCAAAGCTCTTTCAATTGCCAATGGACCACGTTATCACCTTCCGCGGTGTACCTTGTTCTTTCAAGAACTACAGCTGCCATCAAGAAAACTCACTATTTATGTACACACACACGACACCTAATTACCAAACAAGCAATCTCACCATCGCGGCTCGATCATAGTGATGGAAACATCGTTGATGGACTGAGGCGACGCCGTCGACTCGGTCTTGGTGGTGAGCTGCTGTGCCGAGAAGGTTGGTTTCCTGAGCCGCGTGAAGAGCGGCGGCATGGCCGGGTCAGGGAGCTTGGTGTGGTCGCTGATGAGCATGAGCAGGACGCTGGACATGGTCGGCCGGACGTCGGGGTCCTCCTGCACGCAGAGAAGGCCGACGTGGTAGCACCGCCACATCTCCTCCTTGGAGTAGGATCGCCCCAGCGACGGGTCCATGAACTCGGCGGCGAGATCCTCGGTCCACAGCTTCCATGCCTGTGGAAAGTTCAATTCGATCGACAGTTAAGTTCAGAGCAATGACCGAGTGTCTGGCTTTGGTGGCGGAGCTAGCAGAGCATCACCTAAAGTGATTATTACTAAAGAATAAGCAAATGAGAGGTTAGATTAAGTACGTCTTGGATGAGCGACTGCTGGTGCTCCTCCAGGTACAAGGCGCCGTTCCGCTGCCCGCTCAAGATCTCCAGCAGCAGGACCCCGAAGCTGAACACGTCGGACTTGACGGAGAAGACGCCCTCCAGCGCGAACTCCGGCGCCATGTACCCGCTTCAATTAATTTGCCAACGTACGCAGAGGTGACCGATGATCAGTACTAGTAACACGAGCAAGCATTCTTTGCACGAACACAAAAAACATACTATGTCCCGACGACTCGTCCGGTGTTGATGCCGTCGGACTCGTCCTCGAAGATCTTGGCCATGCCGAAGTCGGAGATCTTGGGGCTCATCTTGTGGTCGAGCAGCACGTTGCTGGCCTTGAGGTCCCGGTGGACCACCTTGTGCAGCGAGTCCTCGTGGAGGTAGAGCATGCCCCGGGCGATGCCCAGGATGATGTTGTGGCGCGCGCTCCACCCCAGCTGCGCGCTCTTGCTCCGATCTGCAAATTATCCAGCTGGTAACAATGATCAACCAACCAACCAACCGGAGTAGTAATAAAGCACAGTCAATTAATTAAGAGCATCGACCGATCATTGTCGAGCTAATTAATCTCTAGTACTGCCTGCTCTGTATCAGCACGTACTGTCAATCAAACTCTAATTGAAACATTGTTTTGATGAGGGAGCTCGTTGGAGCCAGTATTACCAACCAACGGAACAGAGAAATTATGGCGTGAGAACACAGAGCCCAACCACCGTGAGAGAGCGACGTGCTCGCGGCCACTGGCCGCAGCTAGCAGTGACGGAGGAGAAAGAGGAGGAGTACGGTACCGAAGAGGAAGGCGTCGAGGCTGCGGTTGGGCAGGTACTCGTAGACGAGCAGCTTCTCCTCGCGCTCGGCGCACCAGCCCAGCAGCCTGACCAGGTTGCGGTGCTGCAGCTTGGCGATGAGCTCCACCTCGTTGCGGAACTCGGCGGCGCCCTGCCGCGACCGCGCCGACAGCCGCTTCACGGCGATCTCTGCGCCGCCGCTCAGCACGCCCTGCGTTGTCACTTGTCATCTATCAGGAAGGAAAGAAAGAAAGAAAGAAATAGGAGTCTTGTTTCTTGGATGGTTACTAGAGAGTACAGAGTTACTACAGACCCTGTAGACTGGGCCGAATCCTCCCTCGCCGAGCTTGTTGGCCTTGGAGAAGTTGTCGGTGGCGGCAAGGATGGAGGCCAGGTCCATGAGCGGCAGGTCGGAGCTCGACCGCGGCCACAGGCTCTCGATCAGGGACCGCCGGATCGCTGAAGAATTCGTAACATCTTTCTCAGTACAAGAAAAAAGAAAGGGAGAAAAGCAGAGCCGGAAGGAACAGAGCTCGCTCTGACTCACCGTTGCGCTTCCGCCAGCGCCAGCAGTAGACGCAGTAGAGCAGCGTGGAGACGATGACGGCCACCAGCACGCCCACCATTATCCGCATCCCTGGTCCTGGCCCGACCCGTGCCCGATCCGCCATCCCCCGCCGCTGGCGCCGGGGCCGCGTCCATCAGCCGCCGGTGCCCGGCGGACCACCGCCACCTCGCCGACGCCATGCTTTGCTCTGCTCCCCTCCCTCGTCGGTGAACCAAGCTACCAACGGCTGCTGCTGACTGGAGCATGATCCTCTCTCTAGTTTGGAGGAGGAGGAAATCTGAGGCGAGGAGGAGAGCCAAGTGTGGAAGGAAGAGGAGAAAGGCGTGAGAACGGGGGAGTGGCGAGCGGAGCGGAGAGTGAGGGCGGCGGCTGCGGCGGTGGTGCGGTCTGTTGAAAAGTATAGTGGGCAAGTGACCGGTCGCGCTTGGCCTTTTGTCCTGCCACGACCGGCAGTCGACAGGTTCATTTGACCCAGCGACAGAGCGCTCGCTGATCAGTCAAGTTCTGCTCCTACCTCATCCACTGCACGAGCCTGGTAGTAATACGCACCAATGGGAAAAAACGTGGTGGTAATTACAGTAACTACTGATTTTTTTTCCTTCCCCACCTGAGATTAGTTGGGTGAGGATGACGATGATTCCACAAGAGTTTCTAGAGGAACACGCGCGTAACGCCTTGCTTTTGATCCGCATATACATGTGGCATCTTTGAGTCTGGTAGCTGCTTTGACTGGCAGAGCAAACAACTGGTTCACTCTATCACTATGAGCCCACCAAACTGGCAAGAAGATTTTTTTTTTTTTTTGTAGGCTTAAACTTAGTGATTAGTGAGGACTTCTGATGGTCTCAAAAAAAAAAGTGAGGATATCTGCCTACAAGTTCTCTCTCTCTCTCTGACTATCAGGCCACTAGATTTAGTCTTAAACCACCGTTGCCAACAAGTGTAGCTATTCCGCGGCACCCTCCTGCGATGCTAATCACTCTTGGTACGGCGGCCATTTCTCGCGTCGCTGGTTGTGAATGAAGAGGACATCTGCCTGTCCTCAGTGTCCTGTGTCGACATCAGTGTAAAAGAAGACTCAAAGAAGAGCACCGTGTAAGCTCTTTCCATTTCTCATTTAGTTCAGTGGGCCCGCAATCATAAATGACACTTGGCCCAACTCAATCAAACGTTTCCTGATCAACTTTTTGCCTCCACCGTGTAACCTATTTCAATTTCTCATTTAGCTATTGCTCAAAAAAAATTAGCTATAAAATGTTTTCTTTTTTTTGGCTGCGCCATCAAATAAGATAGAACTCTCTGGACAAAATATATCTTCAGGGCAAACAAAATATATTATTCTTTACTCGCTTTTCATCTTCTTTCGAGTCAGCAGCGGCAATTTTCATCACGTGCACCAGCCGCGGACTCCCTAATTCATCATTCTAGCATCTCACCATGTCATGATGGGAAAATTCAAAAGTTTGAAAGGAAGAATAAAACGATACTGAAGAGGAAAAATGACTTCTAGAATTCAACACGAGGAGTCCAAATGGACATGACACCTTATTATTTAATCTCTACTACATATTAAGTCTCAAAGAAGTCGTCAGCCCACAATTTTCAGCCGGATTTTTCAGATTCAAACCTCTGCCTGATCGAGTTCATCTCGAGTTCGTCTGTTGTCCGTTTCAGTCCGCTCATAGAAACGCATATGTAAGCCTTCATCTATCCGAGTCGTCTCCGCACAAACGAGTCCTACTCGCCATACCTTCAGTTTTCAGAGGGTTCCTTCTAACCATAATTCTTTTGTTGTGCTGATGGGGCACCGTCGCCATTAGAGAGCTTGAAGCAACGCGAACAGACGGAGGAAGAAGAAGCTAGAGCACCAAGCGTTATCTCGTGTGAGCGTGGGCCGTTGCTTGTCAGCCCAAGAAGATGAGTAGTGGTCTGTGGCCCATACACAAAAGAAAGCAAGGCTATTCTCTTCTTTCACCGGTTGTCTTTTTCGTCTTTTTTTTTCTTTATTTTGATCTACAAGCTAGTATTACGTACAAATACAAATATAGCTACAAGTTCCAAAATTGCTTGAGAAACTGGGACCGTGCTGCACCCTCATTAAGATGGAAGAGCTGATGGAATTAACATGCGGGAAATTCCAAGAACATGATTCTATCATATTTACTGGTGGGAATTAGGATCTCAAACCTTTATGGAGATAGATAAAGTGTTGTGATTTTCTTTTTGACTCGGATTATATGTTGTGATGGAAGCTGGGTCTATTTTTTTCTCTACTATTTAATAAGTTTGTAATCTGAAATACGAAAAAGACACGCAAGAGGTTTTTCTAATCTGAAAGTGTTAGTTTAGTCATGTTTACCTTTTTTTTTCCTATTATATCGCAATTCACAAATGTGTTGACGGGTGTCGTCACGTGAGTATTGCAAACCTTCGAGAATATTTTTTTTGCTGAAATTCTACTCTTTGTGTCGTATGTTTGAGTGCAGAAATACATCTTTATGTTTAAGAAAAGGTACCTAATTATGATATCATATTCTCATGTTGTTATTTGGCTCCCGTAGCAACGTACGGGCAAATAACTATAAGTTACAAGTCCCTTCAGCACACACACATGGTGTCACACATAAAACAGCCAACAAATACGTATCAAGAAAAGAAAAAATGTATCACGAGCGGGTTGATCAAAGCAGACAGAGTACGTGAGCTCTGTAAGTCTCTAGTGAATTTAGTGTGCAACATGCCTTTGCCAGCCATGGCTGTGATGTTGCCCCTGCCCCGTCCACCACGCCTGGCCTAGTTAAATGATGAGAGTTAGGTTATACCCCATTTCGTTGCGGAGCAATTGATGCGTGTCTCTGCTTTCCGCCGCCTGCTCAAGTGCTTACTGTAGCTAATAGCTGGCCCACTGTTGTTGACTTGTTATTGACCGGACAGTACCCGGATGGGAAGTTGCCCGACGTACACAGCGGCGGTTCCGTCGCCTACTCTGCCGTCACTTGGTCCTTTTCTAACGTACGGGCATCGGCTACGGTAGGCGAAACCAAACCGAACATGCATCTCCAATCAATATTGTGCATGACCAAATTGACTCCAAGAGAGCAAGCAAAGAAGTAGTCCTTCCGTCTCCGTTTCACAGTATAATTGTCGTTTTAACTCTTGATACAAAGATTAAAAAAATTATTAAAGATAGGTACGCAGGAAATTAGGAGAGAGAGATAAAGATAGAGGTATATTGAAAACATAGAAAGTTACATTGGAAAGTGATAATGACAATTATTTTAGGAAAACTAGATGAACCTAAAGTGCCAATTAAACTTGAACAGAGGGAGTAAATAAATGTCATTCTAGCCTTGAGCACGAAAATCAAAGAAAGATGAAAAAACAGAGAGCGCGCTGAAAATAATGAGCAATAAAGGAGGAAAGAGACATAGAAACCTACATGGAGAAGTGAGGCCGTCACTTATTTTGAGAAAACTAAGAGCAAGCCCAACAGCTTGTCGCATCGACAAGTTATGTCAGGAAATGCATGCGTGAAGAAGAGAGAAAGAGCTGCTTGTCGCTCGCAGCGGCGACGATCGCGTCCCTAGTTTTTCTACTGTTCGTGGGTCCCGCCATCACTACCAGCCTCTGCACCTCTGACACGCGATGGGCTTTGCCGTTGGACAGGTTTGTCGCGTGCTTGTCTCAAAACTGGCTCTACGACAAGCTTATTGAACCTGCTCTAAGTGGTGCTAAAATGACACTTAAAGTGAAACGAATGGAGTAGGAAGTTCTTTAATGCATTTGAGGAGTGGGCATCAGCAGGCTTAGCAAACACTAGGCTGGCCCATAGCAAAGCAGGAAATGCTATAGCTGTTGGAGTCATCCAAATACAATACATGCCTTTTTTGTTACCGTACACGCGAAGCAATCTTCGATTTGTATCATAAACTTGCTTTGAGTCGGTCTAAGTTTAAGGTCTCAAAGTGATTTTAAGATAGAGCCCAACTAAATATTAAAATACTTTTACAGCTGGTCACCTATTAAAACATTCTGATAAGAATATTGAAAAATTCATTCATCTTGAAAACACAAAAAATAAATGTTATTAGATTGTCGTCAAACTAAATATACATCTTCAATTTAAAATACATTATTTTATAGATATGACTCATGTTTATCTTTCTGTATGGAGTGAGCATTGTACAACTACCTTGAATTTTGATTTTGTTGTTGTGAATGAGTTTGAAAATACATTTGCACTCACTACATAACAACTCTAACCCTGAAGAAGAAATAATGTTTATGTTTCATAGACAATTCTAATCCCTTTTTTGTTGATGCTTTGGTATCCTTAACATCCGTAGCATGTTCTTAAAAATTTATTTAAGAATTGTTATGAACCTCGAAGTTTATCAGCTGTGCTTGTGGAGTTTATGTCCTCCCCTCTTCGAACTCTGTCCAGAAGAAATTGACATGTTGGTGTCATACTGCTTGGTGTTAGTGTTGAATAATATCGATCGCATTCACCATATCAAGCTATCTTTAGAATGATTTGTACATGCTTTATAGATTTCTTAGGTGACCGAACATGAACCTCTCTCCAATCTGGTTTGTTGAGTGAAGATGAGTTACCTGTTTTATTTTTTTGTTTCGGTTTAGAAGTTTCACATGTGCTTTGTAATTAATAAGAGTTTAGGGAGTGAGATAACACGTTTGAGCACTATCGGTGTATTTATATATGTCTGTATGACTAGCTACGTTACCTTGTCCTGCCAATCTACACCCTTGTTGAAAAAACATTGGTGGTACTGAAGGATCGGAGCTCCATTGTCCGCCACCGAACGTCTGAAGACTCTGAACTAAGTGTAAGAGGAGATAGATTTTGTATGATGGTGCAATGCTTGATTGTATTGCTATGAGCCCTTCGGCCGGCATATACGAGAGTACAAGACTTGAAGGGCAAGACACCTCTCGGGATATACAATATCTATACTACCAAATATACTCTAACATCCCCCTGCAGTCACAGCGGGAGCACCGCAGACAGTGAGACTGGAGAAGAAGCCGAAGGTAGAAGCCGACGGACTGACATCCCCCCGCAGTTGTAACGTCATGGTTGTGCGAATGCTGCAACCGGAGAGAAAACCGGCGAGTAGCTCAGGTGGATGATAGCTCTTTGTGCCAAGTGTCGAGGTAGCCGAAAGCATGGGCTAGTAGCTGTGGTCGAAGAGTCGTGCTTGAGGTACCGTGGTCGACGAAGCCAAAGTAGAGGTTGCCGATGTCGAGGAAGCCGCACATGAAGCCGTGGACGCAGAGAGGCGCCAATGTGAGGGTGCGCTAGAATGCGCCTGGAAAAAGACGGCGACGCGATCGAAGCACCATGAAGAAGAAGGTCGATGCCAAAGCCAATGCTGTCGAACCGTCATGGGCGACGTGTGCGTCGGGTTTGCCAGGCCCGAGAACGCGTCGAGGACGAAGACACGCACCGGTGTTGCCAATACCAGGCGCACGAAGGGAGAGACCATCACGATCACATACACCAGTGCCGGATGGGACCAGCAGAGAAGGCCTCCACGACGGTCGCGGCGCGTAGAGCGGCGAGGAGGACAGTGCCGGCGCAACCACAGTTGTCGGAGTAGATGAAGTAGTCGAGGAAGAGACGACGACTCTAGCGACGTGGTCATGGTGGACGAAGACTGAAGATGTGGCTAAACCGACGGCCAGATGTGGCAACGCGGGTTGCCTGTAGATGCGCGGCGGCGGTGCTCGAAGTAGAAGGCGAAGAACTCGAACGGCGTGACAAAGACGACGATGAAGATGCAACGACTTGTGCCACAGTAGACGGAGTCGCGCTTTGGAGGGTGCTTCTCAAGTCGGTGACGACCATGAGCGGCGGCGCTGCGGCCTGAGGAGGCGACGTAACGGCAGCCCAAAGCTTGAAGGCGTGGTATGCGGCCTCGACGACCACACATTGCCGATTGATCAGACCGACATGCGCGCGGGAGCACGACGATGCTGTACGGAGTGGACGTGCTGGCGGTAGTGTTGAGGACGTCTCGACGGTGGCGACAACGAACCGGCGTGTAGTCGAGGTAGCTGAACAATGACGCATCAAGGCGTCCCTTGAGCATCAAGCGTCTAGCTGTTGGAGACGAAATGCAGCTGATATCGTTGATGCCGATGTCGGAGAAGAGGAACGCGAGCTCGACGGCGATGGGCGACGCAAAACCCGATCAAAGATCGGGAAAAAAAAGTACTTACAGCAGGATGAAGATATCCGTGTGAACCTCCGTGACCATTGCCTAAGCCTTCATCTTATCCTCTTTCTCATCTCTTTGCCTGAAGTGACCCGAGGCAAGAAAAAAGAAATCAAAGAGATGCTCGCGCTAGTCATCTCGCAAGCGACGCGCATGTGCAGCAGGCCCGACAGCCTGCGGCAACGCCCGTAGTGGTGGGAGCCTCCACGACGACGTGCCAAGCCTGAAGCAAGGTTCACAAAACCGTACTTTTCCCGGTTTTCGATCCCGAAAAAACCGGTCCGGTAAACCGGAAAAACCGGATGGTTTTCGATTTTACTACAGTAACTAGGTTCGGTTTTGTTGAAAAACCGGCCGGTTTCACTAACCGGACCGGACCGGTTTTCCCGGTTTTCGCGAAAACCGGCCGGTTTTGAACGGTTTTGAGAACCCTGGCCTGAAGGCGGAGCAGCTGAGAGCCTGGTGCTGCCGTGACACGCCCACAGAGGCGGAGGCGGCACGACAGAGGGATCCGCTCGGGCTGGGATTGGATCGGCGCAGCCCGATGCCACGCGCGCACAGCGCGGAGGTGCAGGAGAAGACGGAGTGCGACGATGATCATGGCAGCCGGATCAATAGGATCCGCTGCAAAACAGGGGCGCTGCCCCCGGCGGAGAAGGATCTCCCTAGGGGCGCGCGATGCGGAAGATGGCGGCGGCTAGGGTTAGGTCACAGGATCGTAACTCTCTCGTGATACTATGTAAGAGGAGATAGATTTGTTGTATGATGGTGGAATGGTTAATTGTATTGCTATGAGCCCCTTGGCTGGCATATATGAGAGTACAAGACTTGGAGTACAAGACACCTCCCGAAATACATATAGCAGCCCGTAATATATAATATTTATACTACCAAATATACTCTAACACTACCAACGGCCCAACTCGCAGCCAGAGCCCAAACCATAGCTATGACAACTCTATTTTGGGCTGGTTGAACGGAACGGATGAGGAGAACTAAAGTTTAGAACCATACGGTGGAGCTTACAGGCATGTTACGGTAATGTAGCCAGGAGGACACCTTATGCGCCGTGTGGTGGCTCAAGCATGCGGCAAGCACGCTTAGCAACTTTCTTAAACTCCTCGAGATTATGAGTGGCGGGCCAGACCGGCCCGTCATGTGGTTTCCGCTGCACGGTACCTCCTGCGCATTACACATGCGTTTGGCTTTTTGGTTTTTCTTTATTTATTCGCAGACGGCTGAAATCAGCAAATGTAACAAAACACAGTAAAGCTACGCATACATGACCGTGTCTTTACCTCTAAATTGTAGAGGACTGTGAGAAAGAGTACATGATGGTTATAGTTCGAGACTTCAAAACTATTATACTCCCGCCAAATTTTTTCTATTGCATTTTATAAACTTGTAGTGTAGGTTATTTTATACAATGGTGGCTAGTTTGAAAAACATGTGATGGGTATTGGACTAATTTTCTCACAGCGTCTTTGGTGGGTCATTTTTCTTTCTTTTTTTTTTCTTCTTCGATAATATGGTAATATCTAGGCCTTCAGAGCAAACATGACAACTCTTTCTTTTTTGCAAAATATTAGCTTAAATATTATTGTCTTAATAACATCAAAATGAGTTTTGTTTGTAGTGCTGCCGTGTATTGGTAATTACTTGTTAGTAGTTGAGAGAGAAATACAGATAGATGCCCACGAGCAGAGCAACGCATACAAGAACATGCATCTTTTACCTGTAAATCACTGAGCAGCAGTGACAAAAATAGCAGATATAGCATAGTACTCTGCAACGTACGTGAACGGTTTTGTCCATGGACAACATTGTTGATTCATGCATGATCTGCCAAGTAAGTAATATTGACAAATTAATAAAATGTTTACTGTTGCTAGCTAGAACGACAATCGCTGGTCACATTGCGTCGAGGACGACGCGGAGAGCAGGATAGCGTCGAGCGCCTCATTCACCTGAGACATCTCCGGCGCCTTGCCCCCTTGCGTGGGCCAGAAGGCGTCCGTCTCCAGCACCTGGCACCGATTCAAATTAAAGGCGGTTTTGTTGGTACAAGAAGAATCGATCGATGTAATACTTGGATGAGCCATCGTTCGTGCAGGGATGCAAGTTATAGGGTACGGTACCTTGAGCTGCAGCTGCATGAACTTGACGTAAGTGATGGCCTTGTCGAGCATGGTGACCGTGTCCAGCTTCCTGCCGTTGGGCACCAGCTCCTGCAGCACCTTCAGCCGCTCGTTGACCCGCTCCCGGCGGTTCTGCAGCCCGATCGATCGTAAGTTCCAGCCGTGTTACTTATGGTAATCGGCCAAGACTCTTAAATAAAACTCTGACGAATAATCTCGTACCTTGGCTGCTGACTTTTGGGGCTTCGTCGGCGGTGGCGTCGCTGTCGCTTGGGCGCGCTTGGTGGTGGCGGCCCTCTTCTTGTTGGTTTCTGTCGTGGCTTCCTCCTGTGCCGATCCGTGCTGCGACGGCGCCGCACGCGCACGCTTATTATTAGTCGCCGCCGCCGTCGCGACGTCCGTGCCGTCGCCGCCTTCGAAGCTGATGAACAAGTTCGGGGTGGCGCGCGGCGCCAGCAGAGCACCGTAGCTAACAAGCTGGTCCGTGGGGTCGTCGTCCGTCCACGCGACGGCGGGACACTCCTTGCCACGGCCGTCGAATGTGACCGGGGATGACGAGGAGGAGGAGGAGGACACGCCGGCCGTGTTCGTTGCCCAGCCGACGTCGTGCGCGAACGCAGTACTGGTGTTGCCACCAGGCTCCGCGACGTCGAGGACGCTGTCGTCGGCGGGAAGCTGAGGCTCCCACGTCCACGGGTGCTGCAGCAAGCACTCATGGATGACAGTAGTGTCCGCACCGTCCACGACCGAAAAAGACGCCTCCGGATCCACGTCGTAGCAGAGAGTCGGCATCGTTTCCCTGACCCAAGCCATGACAAGCGACTCCATCGACAGCTAGCCTCTGCTAAACGTACGTAGGAGAGCTAGCTAGCTAGGAAGATATGCATGGTACACTATACGTACGTAATGCCTGCACAAATGTCTCCGTGCACCAGAACACAGCAAGTGGGGAATAGGGAATGAGGCCGGCAGGTACCTACTTCAGCCACCCTTGGCCATGGCCTACTGTGCCGCTTCGGACCACACACACATGGCCACCGGGGAAGATGACGATTAATTACTTCATGCCAGGGCATTTCGACATGCAGGATTATCGAAATACGCTTGCATTAAATGCACCTAACTGCTAGGCTGTTTATGCATGCATGATCTGGCCACCACTTGCTTGAATTTAGATCCCACCAATCATATCTAATGGTTCCCCAAAGTACGGATTACGGAGTAGTACTATTGATGAGCACGAGCGGATGCTGAACAAAAAAAAAAAAAAAACAGCTGGATATATTGGTGTGTTTATGCGTCGAGCATTATATATGTATGACAGTTACGCAAGTACTCCAATGAACTTTATTAATTTAATCATCAGTTTTTGGTTCCGGGTTTTGCTGCAGCATGAGGACAAAAATGAGAAAGCCCGAGCTGCGAGCTTTTTCCACGGAGCACAGCAAAATAATATGCTAAGATTAATTCCTATGACTTAGATAGTGATGCATTGCAAATGAGTTCATTTTGTTTTCATAAATTGAGCCCATTAATGTCTCTAGTGTTATTACTTCAATCATCAGCTTTTGCTTAGCTGGATTTACTTCATGAATTCATTTTCAAAAGAGAATCCATACAGCTAAAATATAACTCAAAAAAAAAACTTCAAACACAGATAGCCCCCCATATACAATCTAATATTTTTGCGTTAGTTATAGTGGGGATCAAAAAAAAAAAAACAAGGCCACTAAAGAGCTCATCTGCTCTCCGTTTGGACATATATTTGTACTCTAAGAGGGCATCCATGATTAAACATGTACTTTCTGAGGATAATCTCTATGAGAATAGAAAGGCAGTAGACATCTAGAATTTTTCACTGAAGTGTGCTACGGATTTATTTAGCTATGGGCGGTGCAGTTTAGCTGTACTACGGTTCCATCTTCCACTGCCAGGCCAGTAATGCGTATACTCCAGAGGAATCCTCAGACTAGATAACTTAGATAATCACAGGATAAGGTAATTATATGCTTTTGGAGGGTGTTATTTAGTGCTAATCCCAGTCGTTTGATACTGGCTAAGATATGTAGGCGCTCCCGGGCACCTTGGTATCTTCCTTGTCCGGGTTCCAAACAGTACCTGATTATTTTGTTGCTTAATTATGCACGCTCCGCTAGTTAATGTGTTTGTATAGCTAACAACGTGAGCTACTTCTACGTCGTCATTAATAGGGCTGACAGCTCGATATACTGAGAGAAGATGTATATATACCTGCTCTATTGTTTGTTGGAATCTCAAGGGAAGCACTTGGACTTGTTCAACCAAAGCTCGGCCAAGCTAAGGAGGTGAACGAACTACGACTGGCACCATGCAAAGTCTGAATTGAACGAACTATGGCATGGAAGGCGTCTGAATCTTTGTTGCCTTATCATTACAGTAACCGTAACCTGCAGAGTCTGTCAGATCCAGACGGAAATAGTACGTAGGGGGGCTGAATATACTCTACTAACATAGGTATAAATTTTCTCTCTTGACATCAAAATAAAACTAGTATGAAGAATAGTCACAGTTCCGTACATATAAATTAATAAAAAGGATGACACACGAGTAAACCATCATATATATATAGATTAGTCATCATGAGAAACAATCTGGACACACAAAAATAATAATGAGTGATAAATAATGACTTCAGCTCTCTTTGGTTCATGTTCGATTAGTATATGCTCATTCGCAAAAAAAAAAAAAAAAAAAAAAAAGGAGAGCCTATGCTCACTTGTGGGCTCAATCATTCTTTGTTCACTTGTGCTACCATCAGAGCTTAGATAATTTCTACTGTTGGTATTGCTTGAACTGAAAAAAATTCTTTTGAACATATTGTAAATCTACAAATTTATGAGAAACATTGAACACCGTTTGTCCGTTTGTGAGTGTGTAAGCAAAATTGAACTGTTAGCAGTTGTGTGAAGTTCGATTAAGGATTGAGTAGCAGCCGTGTGGAGTGAATGAAGCATGACGGTGAGCTGGTTTCCTAGCTACTTGGGATGTTCGTTACAGGGCCTCGTGGGCAATCAATCACTACGGAGCCGGTGGGATTCGAACCCGCGACCTCTCCCTTTCGCGTGAAGCCCCTCTACCACTACACCACAGCATCACATGTGCCAATATTCCGTTTTGATTCTACTCATATTATACTAAACCAAGTTTCAACTAATTGTTTGAGGCCCTAAATGAATTCAAATTAAAAAGTTGTCAACTACAAACTTTAATAACTTTTTTATATCTACAACTTTTATTTTGGTCGATTCTCCATCTTAGGTCGTTTACAAAATTTGAATTTCAAATTTGAACTCTTTCAAACTAAGTTTTCGTTGACAAGATGATTTCAAATAAAAAATTTGTCAACTAGAAAGTTTCATGACTTTTTGATATCTACAACTTTCATTTTGATTGTTTCTCTATCCGAGGTTGTTTGAAAAATTCAAATTTTGAAATTTTAGAAATTCAAACGTACTTTTTGTTTACAAAATTAATTCAAATTAAAAAGTGTTCAACAGCAAATTTGTGTAACTTCTGAAGATCTACAACTTTTATTTTAGGTTTTTTATTCAAAATAATGGTAGTAACATTGTTTACAAATTCAAATATCTCTCTTTATGTTTCGGGAAACTATACGGGAGCCGTAGATTTTGTGAACAAATTTACTTGTGCTTTGTCAAATGAAAAATTACCAAAATAAGAAGTGTAGATGTTGAGAAGTTATACAACTTTGTAGTTCAAAACTTTTTGATTTGAATTAATTTAGTGTCTCAAAAAATTAATTGTAATATTCTTTGCCTAGTGTAATTGGAAAAACACTCGGCAAAGAGGGCTCTTTGCCGAATGTAGAGGTTGACACTCGGCAAAGGTGCTTCTTTGCCGAGTGTCGGAAATAAACACTCGGCAAAGATTAAAAAATTTGCCGAGTGTTGAAAAAAACACTCAGCAAACTCCTCTTTGCCGAGTTTTTTTTTTTTTGGCACTCGGCAAACTCCTCTTTGCCGAGTTTTTTTAGCACTAGGCAAAGACCTTTTTTGCCGAGTGCCCGAATAAATACACTCGGCAAGGAAAAAACACTCGGCAAACGTCGGGTTTCTGTAGTGAATGGTTTTTCAACTATTTGGGCTGAGTTGTGGGGATGATCGAAAGGAGGCTGCCCTATTAGATCCGCCCCTGCCTTGTACACCCAAAGGCGCAAACTCTGATCTACGCGCGTGCGCGCGTTGCGCTGCTCGCGTGACGCTCGTACGCAGGCGGAGAGAGGCGGAAGAAGAAGCGGCGAGCTGGCGAGGAGAGGCAGCTTCGGGGTTCGGGGTTAGGGTTTGGGGTTGGGGGTGGCCTTCCATGGTCGCCGGCTGTAGAGGAGGGGCCCGGAGGGCGGCGGCCGCGACCCAGCGGTGGGTGGCGGCGGCGGCGGGGCGGCGATGGCGCCGCCGGCCGCGGGTTGGAAGGAGGGCGGTGGGCGGGGTAGGCGGCGGGGGCGTCGTAGTTGGAGCGGTTAGCGTCGGCGGTGGTCGACGGCGGGGGAGTGGGTCTTGGAGAATTTAGCGGCGGCGGTGGTCGCGGGCGGCGGATCTGGCGGCGGTAGCCGTCGGAGACGAGGGCGGTGGCTTGCGGCGGGGGCGTCTCGTCGGAGACGAAAGAGAAAGGGAGGCGGAGGGAAGATGCTCGTTGTCGTTTAGCTGTCGGAACGGAGCACGCGGCTTAGCGTACTCGCGCGCGCGCGGGGATTAGCACAGGCCACCCAAAGGCACACAGTCCCTGATTCCTCCTCCATTTGCAGTGTTAGGCTTGTGCTTCGTGTGAACTGTGTGAAGCAGCATGCCATGCCAGTTTGTTCTCACCCGTTGACCTTGCATTCAACTTTGTGATTCAACACCAATGGTGCCAACGCCCTCATTCCGGAGTTGTCCTAGTCGAGGCGGAATGGAACAAACGATGCTGTTTGACGGCATATATATTGCCCTTGGGTGCTTCTTTTATGCTTACAAACGTCACAAAAACTATTTTGGTTCCACTCCAACATTTTATTGGGCATAGCTTGTTTCCTTGTGTTGACTTGGAGTTCAGGGCGATAAAAAAATGGAGGAAAAAAACATGGATAGGGGAGTTGAACAATGACCTTCCTTTATGTAATGGGAAGGGGCAAAAAAAAAGGTTGATCCTGTTGGAGTATAAGTGAATTGCCCACCTTTACCATCAGCTAGGCTTTTGGGTGAACTGGTTGGTGCATGCAACCCAATAGAACCCCCTGTGTTGGAAATGGATCTAGATTAATAGTATGACATGCATCAGGTTCAAATGGATCTAGATTAGAGAAGTACAAAACATATTCTAACAAAGAGGGTTGAACCTTTTTTTTTTGGGACTGGTGATGAATAAATTAAAGTCAATTTATCTTAATGGGGTACGTTTTGTTTCTACTCTATTTTCCAAGTGTTGGACATTTTCGGGTGGCACTGCTTCCTTCTTGGGTTCAAAGCCATCACTATTTGAGTTTTCAATTTTTATTTAAGTATGCTATATAACTTCTACTCATCTGCTAATTATTGATAGGTTCAGGTTTTTTTGCAACTTAAACAGAGCAAACTCTTATGAGCTTACATATGTTAATTCAGTTCACAGATCATGGCTGATGCATACCATCAGCAAGTTCAGCGCAATCAGGCTTCAATTCTGAAGTTTATGTATTAGACTTTTTCATTTTTCTGCTTAAATGGGTTGTAGCTCTACTAGTTCTTTACTGAATCTCATAGGTGAATACTATGATTTTTCTCTGTTGAATCTCTTTTGCTGTATTTGGACATGGTTTACTAGTACTATATTACAATTAACACGAGATGTTGTTTGCTTGTGCTTAATGCTCATTATTCCATTTCCCCCCTTCTGTTAATGCTTTGCAAGTGTGTTAACTGGGAGCCCTCATCTTTACTACCAGCAACCATCAGAGACAATGCCATCCACAACTGAAAGCTTTAACTCATAATGGCTGCCCCAGCTGCTGAAAAGAAACATATTTAAGACGGCCATGATACCTGTGATGGTCCTTCAGTTATGCAATTTAGTAGTTCCTGCGAATAGCACTTTGCTACTTTCAGAATAGCTATTTTACAAAGGCTTGCAATGTCTTCTTTGGATTGAACTTTGGGCCCAACATGCTAAGTGGGCCTGAGAAGCATTTATAAATTTTCAATTTTAGTGTAAATGACACGTGCATTGATGGGAAAATGACACATGGACTAATGAATAAACTACACATGGTCTAATTGGGACATGACATGCGAGCTTAGGAGAAAATGATATTTGGATCAGTGGGAGGTCGACATGTGGGCTAACCGAAAACAAACGCATTTTTTAATTTTGTCACAAAAAATTGTTTACGACGAATTTAGTTTCTGCCCTGAAGAAACCTTTTGTAACGAAGTGCACATTTCTACTAGTGAACAATGAAAAAGATTGCGCCAGAGTGAGCATAGCTTAGCTGGTTAAGTTTTTTGTACTTATCACGGGTGTTGCATATCTTTTTTGCTATTTATTCTTTCAATATGAGGCAACGTCCCCGTCGACAGCAAGGCATCTGTGGTAATTTTATAAATCTCAAGATCAGCCGACCTAGTCTTTCAAACACGCACCTAGAAGTAAGGATTGCGTAGCGTGCGTGACTCAATCCAAACGGTCGCTTAGGCTCGGATAGAGGGTCGGATCGTCCGGACCAAAATCAAACAGTCTGTCTTGTATAATAATGTATGAACTCCAGGTCAATGATTGCGTTGCCTCGGCCCTCTTCTCTTGTTTTAATTAGTTGACGAGCCCACCCTGCCTCGCCTCACAAGTCACAAATCACAACCGAGTTGTGGAGACGGACGGGGATGGAGACGACGTACCTCGCCGCCGGCTACTGCGCCACCACCGGCACCTACCGCAGCCTCCACTCTCCGGCTGTCGAGGCCACTACCACTGCCACCTCCTTCCCCGGCTACCTCTTCTCGCGGCTGCCGACATTTCCTCCCGACAGCCCGGCCTTCGTGGACGCGTCCACCGGCGCCGCCCTCTCCTTCGCCGGCCTCCGCGCGCTCTCCCTCAGGGCGGCCAGCGCGCTGTACGCCCTGGGCCTCCGCCGCGGCCACGTCGTCCTCCTCGTGGCGCCCAACTCGCTCCCTTCCCTGCGCTCTCGCTCGCCGTGCTGGCCCTCGGCGCCGTGCTCTCCGCCGCCAACCCGCTCCTGACACCGGACGAGCTCGCCGCCCAGGCCCGCGACGCGGAGCCTTTCCTCGCGCTCACAACCGCCGAGCTCGCCCCCAAGCTCCGCACCCTGACGCGAGTCGTCCTCATCGAGAAGCTGCTCGCCGGAGTCGACGGCCACGACGAGTGGGCGGCGTGCGCCTCGTCGGACGACGACCAAGACCCGGCGGCGCTGCTGTTCTACTCGTCGGGCACGACGGGAGGAGCAAGGGCGTGGTCTCCACGCACGGCAACGCGGTCGCTATGGCGGCGTCGCTCGAACGCCTGTGGCGCCGCGACAATGCGGAGGACGTGTACGGGTGCGTGCTGCCCATGTTCCACATGTTCGGCTTCTCGGCGTTCGTCCTGGGCACCGCCGCCATGGGCGCGACGACCGTCGTGGTCCCCGGCAGGTTCTCGGCGGACAAGGTGATGGTGGCCATGGCGGAGTACGGGGTCACCAGGCTCCTGGTGGTGCCGCCCATGATCGCGCAGATGGCGAAGGTGTCGTCCACGCTGATCCCACGCCTGCGCCTCAGGGAGGTGGTGTCCTCGGGAGCGCCGCTGCTGCGCCATCACGTGGCGCGCTTCCGCAGCTGCTTCCCTCGTGTCAGCCTTGGCCAGGTTAATCTGAATATGATTCACAGCTCTATTTCGTCTTCATCATCATTCTTGCGTGTTTCTACTTTCTAATTAATTCGGTGCAAATATAGTGGAATGCGAAAATTGCTCCCAATGTAGTAGTCGTTGTCGTCGTAGATACACAAGAACCATATACTCTTGTAACAACTGACTGCAAAATCCTTTTATGTTTAAGTCTTTAACTCTAAGAACAATTGATTCACAAAATAGTGATGGTTTTAGCTTGCACCTTAATTCTTCCCCAATGTTAAAATGGACTTTTATGTTTAGGATCAGAGGAAAATACTTCTGCTTATGATGAACATGCTAAGCACGTACAGTCAAGATATCTCTATAATTTATCATCATGTTATAGTTGTTCTCAGGTTCCATTTGTCTAGTGCTGCACACATATAAAGATCATACGTATTAACTTTCATATAAATGCAAAGACCTGATGCCTCGACCCTCAAGTCTAACAGTCCCGCCTGTTTAACCTTTATCTAATCCATACATATCGTTGACTTATTTTCATGAATTATATTAATGACGAGTTGAGAATCGATCAGCATCTTTTCCGCCTGTTACGAGGTCTTTCCTTTTTTTTAAAAAAAAAAGAGAAATGCAGGGGAATCTTTCTTAGTTAACTAGTACTTGCGAAGTTCAAAAATTAATTATCCTTCCCCTAATTATTACTCCTTTCGGTTTTTAAATTGATGTCACCGTTGACTTTTTGAGTTACATTTGACCATTCGTCTTATTCAAAATATTTACTCAAATATGCAAAATGATAAGTTATGTTTCAAATTCCATTACTAATAAAACAAATCATAACAAAATATATGATAAATTTTAAAAAAATTAAACAATACGAACGGTCAAACGTAACTCAAAAAGTCAACGGCGACATCAATTTAAGAAAAGTGGAGTAATTGACAGCAATGATCCATGTTGCGCGCCTGCAGTGCTACGGACTAACCGAGACAACGGGGATCGTCACCATGTGCGACTTGCCATCGGACCACGACGGCAACGAACTGGACGAACCCGACGGTTCCTCGTCCCTCTCCATCGGGGCGTCTGGCCCCGTGCGCGATGGCGAGGATCGTGGACGTGGACGTGGACTCCGGGGAGGCCCTCCCGCCAAACCGCACCGGCGAGCTGTGGCTCCAGGGCGCCTCCGTGATGCAGCGCTACCTGCGGAACGAGGACACCACCGCGGCGGCTCTGGTCGGGCAACGGTGGCTGCGCACCGGCGACCTGTGCTACGTCGACTCCCGCGGCTTCCTGCTTGTTAGATATTCAGACGCGGAAGCGATTCCTCAAGAACACAATCGCCAAATCACAAGATCACAGAAAAGAGAACGACACAAGGCACGATGTTTTTTAACGAGGTTCAGCGATGTGCCTACATCCTCGGGGCATGACTACGGGCGCTCCTCCCCATCATAACCGTAGTAATACCAGCATCCAGGAGTACGTGGCTTGGCTGCCCCTAGAGCACGCCGCCCTAGCCACCAACACCCCTTGCCTACTACATCTGTTGTCGTTGCGGTTGTAACGGTGATGCCCTCATATTTATGGGCCCGGGAATACAAGTTCAACAGAAACTCTATCCCTAACACCTAATACAACTCAAGTCCTAATTGCAACCGACTTTCGTACACATATTCGACACAAATATAACAAACTCCACCTTGACGAATATGCACGCCACCTTGAAGTTGTCCATGCTCGAACCTCCGTGTACGCAGACTTGAGTTGTCTCCTCCACTACTCACCTCGAACAGCCCGGCGAGGCCGTCTCGCCGCCAGGACTAAACACCGCAATACCTGCAGCTCCATCCTCCATGACTTTACCTTTTAGCTTATAGTGATGAATATCCGACCTCTCACCTATCATCACAGTCTTGCCATTCTGCATCACCCTCAAGGTCTTTCTATCTGGCGCCGCCTGATATAACCAACCTTTCTCATGCAGAACCCCAAGCGAGATAAGATTCCTCTTCAGCTCCTGCACATGCCGCACATCCTCGAGTAGCACCTCCTGACCATCATACATTGTAAGCTTGATATTGCCAATACCCATGATACGATGTCCCGTATCATCTCCCAAGTGAGCAAAACCAAAATCGCCCTCAACGTATGAAGAGAACCACTCCTTCCGAGATGTAGCATGATAAGAACTCGCAGAATCCAGCAACCACGCTTCTCCACAAGACTTCTCACTCGATAGAACAAGAAGATCACCATCGCTATCCGAGTCATCCTTCCTGGAAACCACAATATTTGCCACATCCTTCTTCTTCAGTTCCAGACAATCCCTCCTGACATGTCCCCACTCCTTGCACTTATAGCACTGCGGCCCCTTATTCTTCTTCTTCTCAGCCTCCCTTCCTCGATCACTCCTGACCACAAAAGCATCTCCAGCAGAACTAGCATCACTAGAATTGTTCTTCCTCCTCTGATCCTGAGCAAGTAACTCCGTAGTGATATCAGCCACCTTAAGCTCGCTCTTGCCATACGTCAGTGTGGTGACCAAGTGCTCATAAGAACTAGGCAACGAACAAAGAAGAATAATCGCCTTGTCCTCATCATCAAGCTTCACATCCACCTTCACAAGGTCAGTCACAACTTGATTAAAGACATTGATGTGCTCAGCAATATCTGACCCCTCCTGCATCTTCAGCCCATATAACTTTTGCTTCAAATACAGCTTCTGAGTCAGCGTCTTGGACATGAACTGATCGCCCAACTTATCCCAAATCTTCTTTGGTGACGTCTCATCCATGACATGGTACAAGATTTGATCAGAAAGACACAGCCTGATTGTCGCCGCTGCTTGCTCGTGGTGGACCGGCTCAAGGAGCTCATCAAGTACAAGGCGTACCAGGTCGCGCCCGCCGAGCTCGAGGACGTCCTCGCCGCGCCCCCGGGCATCCAAGACGCCGCCGTCGCACCGTACGTCATATATATATATATATATATAGCCCATCACTCCTTACATCCCAGTCACTTTTATTATGTAGTAAAACAAATTTTTTTAGATGTATATAATGAATACTATGCATTCTCGATCGGCTCCCGTACGTGGCAGGTACCCTGACGAGGAAGCCGGAGAGATTCCAGTGGCGTGCGTGGTCAGGAAGCCAGAGAGCCGCCACTTGCTGCAGGCGCAGGACGTTCTATCCTTTGTGCAGCACAAGGTGGCGCCGTACAAGATGATCAGGAAAGTGGTGTTCGTCGACGCCATTCCCAGGTCGCCTTCCGGCAAGATCCTCAGGGCGCACCTCAAGTCATTCCTGCTTACAGTCGCTGCTGCGGTGCAAGGAGGACAAGCGCAATCTACCGCCACTACTTGGATTCTCTGCTCCAAAATATAAGTCCATTTAGTCCTCTCCCAGTTGCATTTTAAGTTTATTCAAACTGCAATGCATTTTTACTCCGCATTACATCTCTACCGTACCTCACTCTAATCAAGCCTACAAACTTGTCATCCACGCTTAACTCTAGCAATAATTCGTGGGAAATATTAGTCGTTTTACCCCCCCCCCCCCCCCCCCCCCCCCCCCCCTTCATCTAAATTCTTGTACCCAAGTTTAAATGGATAAGTATTTCGGATCAGAATGACTAGCTACAAAAGTCCCCGGACTACCAATGATAGGTAAATAGAGTCAGCCACAGAGAGTGATGGATGCGTGGAGATATCAGTACTATATCAATTCAAATTAATACCGAGTAAAGGAAAGACAATAGACAAGAAACATAAAAGAAATGGTATGCTTTCTATTTAACATCGACTAGAGATCTCTGAACTAATGTTCTACAGTAACTCAGAGAAAAGGCAATAAAAACTGATGAAACATAGCACTTCAGAGTTGGTGGGAGCGTCGGATCCACCCAATGTGTGAGTGAGTATATTGGACCTTGAAATGTTGCAAATGGTATCAATCCCAACCCTCGTGTGAGGGCTAGGGGCAGGGACAAATGGCACAAGACGCGTGTAGGCCCGTGACTGGTAACACGACATGGCATATGCCCTTCTGGTGCATTCAAATGCGTTTAATTTTTCTCTTTCAAACAGAAGTGCGTCCCTGCCCTTGTGGCGTATTCAAATGCATGACTAATGCCTCAGAGAGAAATAAAGAACCTATCTATGAGTAAATTTGTGTATTCAAATGCATGATGAACGCATTTGAATACGCCACAAAAATAATGTTATTAGATTGTCGTTAAACTAAATATACATCTTCAATTTAAAATACATTATTTTTATAGATATGACTCATGTTTATATTTCTGGATGGAGTGAGCATTGTACAACTAGTTTGAAAATATTTTTTTTTTGTGAATGAGTTTGAAAATACGTTTGCACTCACTACATGCACAATTCTAACCCTGAAAACAGAAGTAATGTTTGTGTTTCATAGACAATTCTAATCCCTTTTGTGTTGATGGTTTGGTATCCTTAACATCCGTAGCATGTTCTTAAAGATTTATTTAAGAATTTTTATGAACCTCGAATTTTATCATTTGTGTTTGTGGAGTTTATGTCCTCCCCTCTTCCAACTCTGTCCAGACGAAATTGACATGTTGGTGTCATACACAAATACTGCTTGGTGTTACTGTTGAATAATATCGGCCGCATTCACCATATCAAGTTATATTTAGAATGGTTTGTACATGCTTTTATAGATTTCTTATGCGACCGAACATGAACCTCTCCAAGCTGGTTTCTTGACTGAAGAGGAGTTACCTGTTTTATTTTATTTTATTTGTTCGGTGTAGAAGTTTCACATGTGCTTTGTACGTAATTAAGACTTGGGAATGAGATACCACGTTTGTGCACTGTCGGTGTATTTATATATGTCTGTACGACTAGATACATAACTTGTCTTGCCAATCTGCACCCTTGTTAAAAAACATTGGTGATACTGATTACTGAAGGATCGGAGCTCCATTGTCAGCCACTGAACGTCTGAACTTTTTTTTTTTTTTGAGAAAACCGGGTTGATATTTCATTGATATTCTTGATGATTACAGCTCATATTACAAAGACACCCTTCGAAAATATAGAAATTACAAACTAGTCCTTGTAAACATCTCCCGGCGTTCATCGCCGTCGACGGGAACCCGCCTGAGACCGGCCTCCTCCCCGACGAAGAAACGAAGTTTACAGTTGCCGTCTTGAGCAGCAAATCGAAACCGACTTGCTTTGTTGTCGTTGAACGATCCGGCTGTAGAAGATGACCGGCGGCCATCACATCGTCGAGTCTTGAGGAACCTGACACCTCAAGAACCAATCCATCGAACAGCAAAGAAACCAGAAGGGGATCTGAACCACCAAGAATGATGGTAACTACCAACCAACCCGATTTCAATACACGATACACAGATCTCTCCAAATCAATGACGATAAGAGAGAAACAAAAGAACCCAAGATCTAGAACTCCAGATCCAGGGGAGACATACCACTCCATCACACAGAGTGGGAACAAAAGCACCATCCTTCCGCACGGAAGATGGAAAGAGTACCTCGCACTGCCTTCCACCAAGCTGGCAGGGAATCCGACGGAGATGATGAAGGAGCTCTCGACGAAGAACATCCTGGAGAAGCCCTTGCTCCATCCACGCCGTCGCCTGCTGGAGAAGTCGCCGAGGAAACCAACCTCGCTCCGGTCGACCGGAGCAGGTAAACCTAACCCTAACCTATCTAACCTAAAGGAAACAGGAGAGGGTATATACACCGGACGACGAAATCGCCGATCCCCCCCTCCTCCAGCGCCGGCGAGGGCACCGGAGGCGAAGGGGATCGAGCGAAATCGCCGCCGGACTCCTTGTCGCCTCGAAGTCGCTCCTCTCAATTGTAGCAGGGAAAAGAGGCGAGGCTTCGAGCGAATGCACTCTATCCAGGACAAGCTACTGAACGTCTGAACTGAGCACGGGGATGATGAAACAGGGGAGGGCAAGCAGCCAAAGCCCACTCGCTAGAGTCACGCTGCCAACGGCCCAACTCGCAGCCAGAGCCCAAACCATAGCTATGACAACTCTATTTTGGGCTGGTTGAACGGAACGGATGAGGAGAACTAAAGTTTAGAACCATACGGTGGAGCTTACAGGCATGTTACGGTTCATAATGTAGCCAGGAGGACACCTTATGCGCCGTGTGGTGGCTCAAGCATGCGGCAAGCACGCTTAGCAACCTTCTTAAACTCCTCGAGATTATGAGTGGCGGGCCAGACCGGCCCGTCATGTGGTTTCCGCTGCACGGTAGCTCCTGCGCGTTACACATGCGTTTGGCTTTTTGATTTTTCTTTATTTATTCGCAGACGGGTGAAATCAGCAAATGTAAGAAAACATGAGTAAAAGAGACATCTTAATACGCAAATAAGCTGGGCTAAATTTTGTGTCTTTCAAAAGAAAGTAGCGAGCCTAAATCCTAACAGCAATACAACATATTCCCCCCCCCCCCCCCCCCCAAAAAAAAAAACAGCATGCAACACTGAAAGCGTGAGCTGTTAAACTGACGAAAGACCTATAAAATTTGGACAGTAGAGCTACGCATACATGACCGTGTCTTTTACCTCTAAATTGTAGAGGACGGTGAGAAAGAGTACATGATGGGTTAACATAGCAGATCGAGAAACATATATACTGTTATAGTTCGAGACTTCAAAACTATTATACTTCCGCCAAATTTTTTCTATTGCATTTTATAAACTTGTAGTGTAGGTTATTTTATACAATGGTGGCTAGTTTGAAAAACATGTGTTGGGTATTTTCTCACAGCGTCATTGGTGGGTCATTTTTTCTTTCTTTTTTTTTCTTCTTCGACAATATGGTAATATCTAGGCCTTCAGAGCAAACATGACAACTCTTTCTTTTTTGCAAAATATTAGCTTAAATATTATTGTCTTAATAACGTCAAAATGAGTTTGGTTTGTAGCGCTGCCGTGTATTGGTAATTACTTGTTAGTTGAGAGAGAAATAAAGATAGATGCCAACGAGCAGAGATACGCATACAAGAACATGCATCTTTTACCTGTAACCTGTAAATCACTGAGCAGCAGTAAAAAAAATAAAGTTGCATGTTGAGAAAGAATTAATACAATACATGATGGGTTAACATAGCAGATATAGCATAGTACTCTGCCACGTACGTGGATGGTTTTGTCCATTGACAACATTGTTGATTCATGATCTGCCAAGTAAGTAATATTGACAAATTAATAAAATGTTTTCTGTTGCTAGCTAGAACGACAATCGCTGGTCACACTGCGTCGAGGACGACGCGGAGAGCAGGATGGCGTCGAGGGCCTCCTTCACCTGGGACATCTCCGGCGCCTTGCCCCCTTGCGTGGGCCAGAAGGCGTCCGTTTCCAGCACCTGGCACCGATTCAAATTAAAGGCAGTTTTAATTGTTGGTACATGAAGAATCAATCGATGTACTACTTGGATGAGCCATCGTTCGTGCAGCAGGGATGCAAGTTATAGGGTACGGTACCTTGAGCTGCAGCTGCATGAACTTGACGTATGTGATGGCCTTGTCGAGCATGGTGACCGTGTCCAGCTTCCTGCCGTTGGGCACCAGCTCCTGCAGCACCTTCAACCGCTCGTTGACCCGCTTGCGACGGTTCTGCAGCCGTTCGATCATCAATCCAGCGTTGTTATTCGGTCCAAAACAGAAGAATCCAGTGTTGTTATTATGGTAATAATTAATCGGCCATGAAATAAACTCCGATCGACGAAGAATCTGGTGGAAATTCCTTTAGCAAATGCATGCCTACCTTGGCTGCTGATCTTTGCGGCTCCTTAGGTGGCGTCATGGCGACCGCCTTGGCGCCACCGGTCCTCTTCTTGTTGGTTTCTGTCGCGGCTTCCTCCTTGGCTCCGTGCTGCGGCGGCGCATGCGCACGAGGCCGCTTAGCGCCTGACGGCGTCGCGTCCATGACGTTGCCGCCATCGAAGCCGAAGACGTTCGAGGTGGCGGAGCCTGCAGCATGGCGCGGCGCCTGCTGCTGGGCACCGTAAGTAAGCTGGTCCGTGGAGTCGACCATCCACGAGACGTCGAATGTGACCCGGGATGACGACGACGACGGCGAGGAGGAGGAGGAGGAGACGCCGGCCGTGTTCGTCGCCCAGCCGCCGTCGTGCGCGAACGCACTGGTGTTGCCATCTGCAGGTTCGGCGCCGTCGGACGGAAGCAGCTGGAGCTCCCACGGGTGGTGCAGGCACTCATACATGACACTGCCGGCGCCGTCCATGACCGGAAAAAAGGCTTCCGGATCGTCGTCGTCGTAGCAGATCTCTATGCTCTGCTACTCCAACACAAGTGTCTCCGTATGCCAGAGTGGAATAGCTAGGGAATGAGGCAGGTATCTTGTTCTGCCACCCTTGCCCATGGGGCTTATATATACTGTGCCGCTTTGGACCACACACACGCGCACATGGCCGCCGGGGAAGATGACGATTAATCTAGTTCGTGCCAGGCCGGCCATTTTGACATGCAGGATCATGCAAAATACGCTTCCATTAAAAAGCACCTAATTAACTGCTAGGTCGTTTGTGCATGTGCATGATCTGCTGTTCGTTTTTGGACATATATTTGTACTCTAGGAGGGCATCCATGTTTATCCTATTCATCCAAGAAAAAATGAACATATAGTTTTTTAGGATAATCTCTATGAGAATAGTAAGGCAGTAGACATCTAGAATTTTTCACTGAAGTGTGCTAGGGATTTATTTAGCTATGGGCGGTGCAGTTTAGCTGTACTACGGTTCCATCTTCCACTGCCAGGCCAGTAATGCGTATACTCCAGAGGAATCATCATGCTAGATAACATAGATAATCACAGGGATAAGGTAACAAAGTGCATTTCTCGCAACCATATGCGTTGGCTTACCTTGTCCTACGGCTCCTCATGCTCTGTGATTCGCGTTGGTCAACAACAACTACTGCTTCCTGCTGTTTGCATGCACATCCGGACAAAAACCATTGTGGCCTGCCCTCTCTCTCTCTCCAGAGTGTGTCAGTCAGTGTATAGAGCAAGTTTCATTGGTCTTCTCTCTCTCTCATACTTTTGCAGTTACGCCTCACCCATCAGAATTACTACAACTTTCTTATGTTTTGCAAACTAACTACAATGCAATTTTTTAATTAATATTCGACAATACAATTTTTATATCGGAAGTGCATTTTTAATTGTACTGAATAGATATCACATTTTCCTTAACTTTTTTGCAGTGAAAATTGATATACAGTTTTTATTGGACATCAATTTTAGTACTTTTGTTGCACTAAAAATCTAAGTTCATTTTTTTTGTATATCGATGGTAATTTTCCTATTGTACTTTCATCATGAGAAGTACAAACTGTCATGCAAGATATTTGAGATGAACAAAAATTATGTAAGAAAATTGATACGTGATAAGAACCAAAAAAGATTGTATTGGAATGTTGAATATGTGAAACAAAATCGAAAAAAATGTACTTTTAACGGTAGTACCGTTTCATTGTATTAAGAATAGATAATACATTTTTATTGATATAGTACATTTTACTATACTTTTAATTTGTGAATTACGCAAATTTGACATGTGAGAAGAATAAGTATATTGGTACCAATTTCATGTGATAAGAATAAAAATTTGTACTAGCATGTTGCAACGCTACACAAATGAATATACTAGCATGCAACCAGCACGACCACTTCTCTCTCCTTGCCTCTCCATTCGTGCACTTTTGATGGGTCCCACAGCTGTAACACAGCATCAGAGTGCAGAGGACGCAGAACAAGCGGTCAACATGCATGCAACTGGTGGAACCAGGAGTTCGAATCTCAATGCAAGTCGTGCGGTGGATGATAATGTGTGCGGCCGCATGCGGTTGCGGAGATGCATTATCGGATAAGGCAATATGATATGCTTTTGGAGGGTGTTATTTAGTGCTAATCCAGTCGTTTGAGCATACTGGCTAAGATTTGTAGGCGCTCCCGGGCACCTTGGTATCTTCCTTGTCCCAGGGATCAAACAGGACCTGATTATTGTGTTGCTTACGCACGCTACGCTAATTAATGTGTTTGTTAGCTAACAATGTGAGCTACTTCTACGTCGTCAATAATAGGGCTGGCAGCTGATATACCTGCTCTATCATTTGTAGGACTGAACTATACTCTACTACCATAGGTTTAAATTTTCTCTTGACAGCAAAACAAAACTAGTATGAAGAACAGTGACAAATTAAGAAAAAGGATGCCACACGAGTGAATGATGACGCATTCGTCAATATGAGAAACAATCTGGACACACAAAAAAAGTGATAAATAGTGACTTTAGCTCTATTTGGCTCATGTTCAATTAGTCTATGCTCAATTGTGGGTCAATCAGCTGTCTTTATCCACTTGTGCTACCATCAGAGCTTAAATTATTTCTAAGCTCGTCATTTATATATTATTTTCCAGAACAGGGGAGCCCCCCTGGAATTTCATTACACGAGCAACGAAATTTCAGCAAGTTCGAGTTCAAAAGCGAAACAAAAGCAGAACGAAAAAGATGTCTGAAAGTTCGCAACTACTACCGGCGACTACTAACGAAGACATTAAACCCAGCACACAGGGATGGCACCACCAGAATGGCCGACTTACGGAGCACAATCAGGAGTCCCATCTTGCCGCCGTCTTTCAGTTCCTCGGCATATGCAGTATGATTGCATCTTGGGATTTTGCGGTAGAGTTTGCCCTCCCACTTCGAGTGCAGACCTGTCCAATATTTCAAAAAGGGGCACATGTAACAAACGATCGCTGTAGGATAGATCTGACCAACTTTTTCTCAAAACAAACTCTGTTCCTCATTTTCCACACTGCCGAACACAGTGCAGCTAGATCCACCATATGCAGCTTTTCCCCACTGGGAATAAAGTGCTTGACTCTGGTCTACAATTTGCGCCCAGCGTAAAACCAATTATACTGCGCAAATATTTCACCACTTCCCATTTAAAGAATAAGTGGTTAATTGTTTCGTTTCTATCACAAAAGAAACACTTAACAATTCGCTTCTATTTCCTTCTTGTCAGGATTGCATCCTGATAAATCAGCCACATAAAGATTTGAATCTTTAGTGGTATTTTTGCTTTCCAGATTTCTTTGTGTGTACCCAAACTTTGTCACACAAATCGGATTTGCCCAAAGTATTGACATTCCTACAAGCACCTGCTGTGCAATGCAACAAGGTATGGTTGCTCGTTATTTTCACAAGCACCTCATGAGCAAGCAAGATAGCCAGCAAACTCTGCTCGAAATGTCCCCAACACACAACCCGGCAGAAATGGCAGGTGAATGCTAAACCCTGGACATCATTCGGACCTGAAGCGTGTGCTTGCTATCTTGCTTGCTAATCAGATTTTGTCCATTTTCAACCGATAAATGAACTTGTTTTGATTCAAAAAATGAGCAACAAGTGACAGACACAAAACGACTGCATACGGCAGCTTTAAAAAAAGATCGCCAAATTTGCAAACTCTAAAAAGAGAGGTAATGTCACAATTGAACTTAGAAACAGGAGTAAACCTGCAGTTTTCCCTTATTGCAAATATCTAGACTATAAAGAATAAGAACTGCGGGGTGAACATATATTTTCCCAGGGTGAATCGATGCAGTTCGCATCAGCAACTTCAGAAAGCTCTCTTTGCTTCTATTATTCAACACAGACATTAACAACCTCATCGACTTGCTCTAATATGCTAATCACTGAAATATTTCTTGTCGTATATATCTAGTTAGATGAACTACTAGCAAAAGTACCAGTCAATCAGGTCGATCAACATGAATGGCAAACTAAAAGAGCAACAAATATCACTGTCAACTTCATTGGCGAGAAGCTAAACTAATAGTAGCAATATCACAGAACACACTCATGGTCCAAGGTTCGTTGATGTGGAGGAAACACCAAGTACTCCAGCATACAGTGCAAGGACTGGATTATCTGTCTCATCCCAACAATCAGAAGTAACTTGCAAGTTATGACAGCTTGCGATCTTGTGAACCAACACAACAAATCCAGACCATGATTACTATAGTAAGTTATGTTGCCATCAGACACGTTGCAAGAGACAACCAGACACTAGATCAAGCCGAACCAACAAAATTTCACACATTGTTAACAGCAATCTGTTGGGAGCAAAAGCGCAGTGCAAATACAATAAAGCGTCTAAAATATAACCCTATACAATTTGCAAATCATACTTAAAAGTGGAAATATCTTTTACATACAGCACCAAGCTAATCTTGTCAGAAACTAGCAATGGACAAGTGAATCATATTTCATAGAATCCATTAGTGCTGATGAATGAACACTGATTTTTAGATAGAAAAAAAAACACTGAATTCAAAGCGTATAGTTAACAAGGCATAACCACTGTAAGAAGCGAATGATCAATTAATATGTTCAGTAATGGCAAATTTGTCAAGGTTACCAGACTGAATAAGGCAATGACAAACCTAAGCATTTTAGCTTGATGTCCAATATGAACTTTTCCAATACATTTATATCGCTAATCTTGTCAAGAAACTCTGTCTACCACCCTCCCAGAACATCTTGCAGCATAACCTTCGGCAAGGTCCAGGACTTCGTCTTTATAAGGAAGCACAAATTTTTGTAAGAAAAGCTTCTCACCCATCGAGGCTGTGGTGAAGTAGTCAAACTCAAATTTCAGCAATCCCTTCTCCTTTAGAACCTTGAGCAACCAGTGACGGGGCGATAACCGACGCTCAACGCTATACAACAGCAGCACAGGCCTTCGCGCAATGTATGGAACATCCAGACCAACATCCTTCATCAAGAAGTCAACATTTCCCTGAACCTTCTGATCAGACAAGCCCAGGACAGGAGGCGCCTTCCGCACAATTTCCCGTGCATCATCCTGTGAGAATCCAAACTTCTGTAGAAGCTGCATTCTACTGGCGATAGCCTCCTTGCTCTTCAAGCAGACCAAAACAAGCGTGCGGGGGAACATCCGCGCCCCTCGTTCCACGCCTAGCTCCTCCACTCGCTCCACGGCCTCACGGAGATGCTCCGGATTCATGGTGAACAGCCGGGGTGAGTAAATATTGGAAGCGAGTAAATCTGAAGCATTCAACCCGCACTGCCGAAGGAAGGCCATGTTGGGTTTGGCCATCTTGTCGAGGTCGACGGCGAGCATGCTGGAATTCATCCTGAGTGCCTGCAGGAATTTGTCGAAGGATCCCAGCTCGTTGAGCCAAAACTCCAGGTTACGGCTGAGGAACCTGCTATGGAAGAAGCAGGGTGCGAGGGGGATGAGGCGCGCGATCTCGTCCCGCGACAGGCCAAGATTGGAAAGTTCTGCGATGCGGGGCACCATGGTCCGCTCCACGTCGGCGGCGAGGAACCTCGGGTCCATGGCAACGGCGGAGGGGATATCGCCGGCTGGGACCCCGAGGGTGCCGCCGAGGAAGGCGAGCACGGCGTCCGGCTTGGAGCCGGAGCTCAGGTGGGGGATCTTCTTGGCGGCCTTGAGTGCCTGAGCTCGGGTGACGCCGCATCTGGAGACGAGGTAATCCTCGACGGCGAAGGAGCGCGGCGAAGAAGCGGAGGACGAGGTGGCGGTGGCTGAGCAGAGGAGGCGGTGGAGAGAGACGACGGGAGAGGCGTGCGAGGCTGAGAAGCTGTGTTGGGTGCGGAGGATCAGCGAAAGGGCGCACCCTCGGGAGCGATGGAGCGCCATGGAAACGCCGCGGCGGCGGCGGCGGCGGTAGGGTAAACTGCGGCGGGGTCTTCCGTTCGAGCTCCCCTCCCAGCAAGTAAAAGCAGGGTTCTTTTGTTTTTTCAAAAAAAGGGCATGTAAGCATTAACTTTTTTTTAGCAAATGTAAGCATTAACTAATGGTTTTTTTTTTGAGGAGAATTAACTAATGATGCCATTCGTGCTGCTGTTGGACTTCGTCTAGGTCTAAAAGGTTTCGGCCCAGAAAAACGGCCGATCCTATATTCGTTCCTCTTTTTTTTTCAACACACCATGAACATTATTTTCTCCCCTTAAAAAAAAGGAACAATTACTTTCTGCCCTGAGGGTCTGTGTCAATAATGAAACTAAATCATGCATGTACGAATTTGTGAAGCCAACTTCAGTTATTGAAAATATTTTAATCATCTTGAGATATGAAAGGTAAAATAGTCCAATGTAAACCTCAATGAGATCACTTTATCATGAACCGGGCCTTTTTCAAATGGCTTTCAATTTGAACATTAATTTTTATGAAAACAAATGTGTTTACATCTCCTATAAAGAAAATATGTTTTTTATCATTTTAGGGCTCCATAATTTGAGGGTAGAAGACGCGCATTCAGCGAGCGGCGGCGACTCAAGAAAAAGGCTACGCCGGCCCCCTCATCTCCAGCGGCCTCCGTCGGTGGAGGAGGAAGGCCTGGCATCCCGACGTCCGCTTTTTTTCCTCATAGGTTTCGATAGATATGTCTTCTAACGGTGATCGCTTTTGGCGGCGACCGCTATGTTTGTTAGGATTATGGTTTCTCTAGTGGTTCTGGTCGAAAAAGGTGTGGCGGCGGTGCGGCGTCGTCAAGTTCGTCGACATGAAGCACTAAAGGGGATGCGTTTTGGTGATGGTGGCGAGTCGAAGGCGCTATCATCAATGAAGAACAATGTACTCTGGTCCCTCCTTTGTCTCGTCGTGGTTCTTCATGGCCATGGTTGTGGGCTAGTGAGATTTGGCATCCGGGCGACACTCTTTTAGATGTTGCTCGAATTTATGTTTTCCCATTGCAAATATGGTGAAGGAGACGATGATGGACGCGGTTACGGGCTCGACGACGACGAGTTCTTCGTACTTGCATGTGAAATATCAGTTACCCCTCTTTTTACGAAAGGTTTGGGTTTCAATTTTTCCCCGTCAAAGGTGAGGACGGCCATGTTCTTTCAGATTAGAGTTTACGTCCGTGGCATATCTGTTTGGATGGTGATCTTAGATGGTGGAATTTACGGCTCTTTCATGGTTTTTTTGTCTCCCAATGGAGTTGGAGTTGATTGAGATGCTTTTGTAATCAGGGCACGTAATATGGTTCAATATTAATGGAATTCCTTTTTGCAAAAAAGAATAACCTTGAGGGTAAAAGAACCGAACGATTATACAACCAGAAGAAAGTCCAACAATTGCTACAGAGTCATAGGTGCAAAAATCTTGTCCCCCAAAATACGCCAAGATTCTATTTTACTAGAATTAAAACAAAATTCTCAACTTTAGAGCATCCATCCTGCAACGACAAGTTTGGATATTGCACATAACTAGTTATTCGTATCACAGATACTACCTTATTGAGGACAATTACATTTTGCCCCTTGTTTTGGGTTGTGGTCATGAATTTATCATCTTTTCAAAAAAAAAAGTTTGAGCCTGTTTTTAGAATTCGGAACTTTAAGTTCCATGTTCTGTTACGAGTTAACGGTGTTAAATCCGTTGGTAAAAGACATAAATGTCTTTGCAAAATTGCCCCTAGTTTTTAGGAACTTGCATGTTTGCCCATGTTTTGACATAAGGCGTCCATTAAATTGAACGTGCTGAAAGAGCAATGGCCTCAGTCAACTTCATTGGCAAAAAGTTCAACGACCAGTAGCAATATCGTGTAAAAGAAAAAAAAAACAGTAGCATCATATCACAGAACACAGTCCAGCTTCCGGATTGGGCAATACGCCTCATCCGGAAATTCAGAAATAACTCACATGTTATGAGTAAATCATGTTACCATTCGACAATTTGCAAGAGATGATCAGACATCACATCAAGCCAATACAACAAAATGCCACACATTGTTAACAGCAATCTGTTGGGACTTGGGAGCAATAGCGAAGTGTCAACACGAGAAAGCATCTAAAACATTCTTATAAACACAGCATCGTTTTCTTTTTCTTTTTTTCTTTTGCAGTGAAAACACAGCACCAACCTAATCTTGTTAGAAACTAGCAATGGTCAATCAAATCATATTTTAAAGAATATGTTAAACTTCGCTTGGATATGTTAATCGTGTCCCTTGTTCCATGCCTAGCTCCTCCACTCACTCCATGGCTTCGTCAACTTTGCTTGAATATGTTAAACAGAGACATGTTAAACAGAGAGATTCCTGGCAAACAAAGTTCGTCATTCTATGGTAGCGTTCGGATAGGAATAATAGGGCTATTATGCACTGTAGCATGTCACATCAATACTTCCGGTACGATTTATGTGTACTAAACAAAGTCAAATCACAAAACTAAGTCCAGGACCCCCCCTCTATTTCGCGAGACGAACGCAATGAGGGTAATTAAGCCGCGATTAGACGATGGTTACTGTAGCATCACTGTGTCAAAACATTGATTTCTTTGGCTCGTTAGATTCGTCTCGAAAAATAACGCCCGTCTGCAAAAAGGTTTTGCAAATAAATTTTATTTAGTACCTCTAAATAGCAAGATTCTTTTTACTTTAGAGGGTAGAACTTTAGAGGGCTCTTTAGAGCCCTCATCCGAACGCTACCTATATCTTATTGGATGAGCTACAACCAAGAGGTCCAATCAATCAGATCGTTCATTGGCGAAAAGTGAAACCGGCAGTAGCAATATCAAAGAACACACTCACAGTCCAGGCTTCGTTGGCGAGGACAAAAAAACAAGTAATGCCAGAATACAAGACAATCAGAAGTAACGCGCACGTACAGCTTCTGATTTTGTGATCCAGCACCATAAATCTGGACCATGACTACTGTAGTAAATTCTATTACCATTAGATATGTTCCAAAAGACAACCAGACAATACACCAAGCCGATCCAAAAAAAATATCATACATTGTTAACAGTAATCTGTTGGGAGCAATAACAGTGTGAATACCACAAGGCATCTTGTTTAACCAACATAGTTTTTGAAAATTGATCTCCAAAATATGTGATCATTAACTATTCTTTGTTAGTTCAAGGCACCAAGCTCAAGAAAATCAAAGCAACCATATAGCTTGCCGTCTGAGTCTGAGGTGCCGTTCCTATAAAGTGCCCTCTAAACTTACCCCTCTAAAGTAAAAAGAATCTTACTATTTAGGGTACTAAATAAAATTTATTACAAAACCTTTCTGCAGATGGGCGTTATTTTTCGAGACGAATCTAACGAGCCTAATTAATCAATGTTTTGACACAGTGATGCTACAGTAACCATCGTCTAATCGCCGCTTAATTACCCTCATTACGTTCGTCTCGCGAAATAGAGGGGGGGTCCTGGACTTAGTTTTGTAATTTGACTTTGTTTAGTACACATAAATCGTGCCGGCATTATTGATGTGACAGCTACAGTACTTTATAGCCCTCTAAAGTTGCATCCGAACGCAGCCTGATGTATACACACTCATTTTGTGATAGAAACAATTCCTTGATTGTAAATCATGTAGATAACGGCAAAACCATTTTAAGAACCAAATGACGAATTAATAGTATCAGTGGTGGCTAATTTGTCAAGATACCAAGACTGAATAAGGCAACGACTAACCTTGGCTATTTTTTCCTGATGTGCGATATGAACTCTACATCCATGTCACTCTTACTGCAAAGCAACTCTGTCTGCGACTTTCACAGAACATTTGGAGGCATAACCATCAGCTAGGCCTGGGACAATGTCCTTGTACGGAAGCACAAACTTTTGCAGAAAATCCCTCTCGGCCATCATGGCTGTGACATAGTAGTCATACTCAACGTTCAGCAAACCCTTCTCCCTAAGAATCTTGAGCAAGCAATGCCGAGGCAATAGCCGCCGCTCAACACTATAAGTGATCAGTGCTGGCCTTTGCACGATGTACGGCGCCTCCAGACCTACATCCTTCATCAAGAAATCCATATTTACCTGAATCTTCTGATCAGAGGAGGCCAGGATACCAGGTGCCTTCCTGATAATTTCCCGTAAATCATCCTGTGAGAACCCAAACTTCTGTAGAAGCTGTACTCTCCTGGCATAAGCCTCCATGCTCGTCAAAGAAATAAACACAAGCACGCGGGGGAACATCCGTGTCCCTCGTTGCACGCCTAGCTCCTCCACTTGCTCCACGGCTTCCCGGAGATACTTCGGATTCATGGTGAACAGCCGGGGTGAGTAAATATTGGAAGTGAGTAAATCTAAAGCATTCAACCCGCATTGCCGAAGAAGGGCCATGTTAGGTTTGGCCGCCTTGTCTGGGTCGACGGTGAGTAGGGAAGAATTCGTCCTGAGAGCCTGAATGACCTTGTCAAAGGATCCGAACTCCTTGAGCCAGAACTCGAGCTTGCGGCGAAGGAACCTGCTGCGGAAGGAAATAGGTGCGAGGGTGAGGAGGCGCGCCATCTCGTCAAGCGACAGGCCGAGATCAGAAAGATCCGAGATGCGGGGCGCCAAGGTCCGCTCCACGTCGGAGCAGAGGATTTTTGGGTCCATGGCGACGGCCGCAGCGATGTCCGCGGCGTGGAGGCCTACGGTGCCGCCGAGGAAGGCGAGCACGTCGTCCGGATTGGAGCGGGAGCGGAGGTGGGAGACTCTCTTGGCAGCCTTGTGCGCTTGTGCCGGGGTGAGACCGCATCTGGAGACGAGGTAGTCCTCGACGGCGAAGGAGCGCGGCAAAGAAGCGGAGGACGATGTGGTGGCAGCGGAGCAGAGGAGGCGGTTGCGGGAGACGACGGGAGGGTTGTGCGAGGCCGAGAAGCTGGGTTGGGAGCGGAGGATCAGAGAGAGGGCGTACGCTCGGGAGCGGTGGAGCGCCATGGAAACGCGGCGGCGGCGGCGGCGGCGACAGGATAAACGGCGGCGTGGTCTTCCTTCCTTCCCTTCGAGCTCCCGCTCCCCTTTTCTTTTTTTTTCTTTTTTTTTTTTGAGCAAATCCCGCTCTCCTTTTCTGGGACCAAGGAAAGAGCTTCGTCTAGGCCCAAAAGATTTCGGCCCAAAACATCTCCTTATCTTTCCTTTTTAGCGCTTTCATTTTGAAACTTCTGTCATATCGTTTTCAACAGATAAAGCTAAGATATGAAAACAAAAATATGTGCAATATACAACTTACTAAAATGATTTTATCGTGAACCATATATTCTTTCAAAGAACTTCCAAATTGAATGTCAAGTTTTGGGAAAAAAAAAGATGTGTTCAAATCTTCATAGAACAGTCATCCACTAACCAAGCGCAGCCATATCATTTCAGGGCTCCGTGAACTTGTGGAAGAAACGCGATTACACAAACAGTAAGTCTACTTGCCAGAGGACCACAGGTCGTAATATGAACCTAAATTTGGTTCCGGAAGATTACATTACAAAGATTTAGATATTGTACATAAAAAGTTGCTCCGATCACAAGTACTACAGAATTGCTAATATTTAGAACCTTTGTGCGAAGACTTTTGTACCGACCGTAAAGAATCATCTAGCCCTTTATGGGCGTGCTCCCTTCAAAATAAGAAAGAGTAACAACTGGGGCGTGAAGATATATTTTCCCAGGGTAAAGGATTCCATGGAATTAGCGTCACCAACTTCAGAAAGCTTTTGCCCGTGCTCTTCTAAGGGGATATTCCAGCTACCCTCTTTGCTTCTGCTATTCTTCAAAGCAGACATTAACAACCTCATCGACTTTGCTCTAATATGCTCACAACTTCTTGTAACTACCAGACTCCCAAATCTCTAAAATCTTTCTTGTCGTGTATGTATCTAGTTGGATGAGCTATTACCAAGAGTACCAGTCAATCAGGTCGACCAAAATGAACGCCAAACAAAGAGCAACAAATATCCCTGTCATCTTCATTGGTGAGAAGGTACACCAACAATAGAATATCACAGAACACACTCATGGTCCGGGCTCCTTTGACATGCAGAAAAAACGAAGTACTCCAGCATATAGTTCACGGATTGGGCTATATGCCTCATCCCGACAATCATAAACAACCAGCATGTTATGGCAGCTTGCGATTTTGTGAACCAGCACCACAAATCCAGACCATGACTATACTAAACTAAATTATGTTACCATTAGATATGCTGCAAGAGAACACCATACATTACATCAACCTGATCCAGCAAAACGTAACACATTGTTAACAACAGTCTGGTGGGAGCAATAGAGTGCGAATACCACAAAGCATCTAAAACACTCGCACTATATATTTTACAAATCATGCTCTCTTTTTTTTTTGCGATTACATAGTACAACGCAGACACTCACGACGCACGCACACTCACCCCTATGAACGCACATACGCCCACTCTACCCCTATGAGCATCTTCGAAGACTAACCCGGCGAATCCTCGAGATTGACGAAGTCACCACTAGCGCCTCGCTGTCGACGGCCAAATTCGCTCCCACGGGGAATCGAACCCAGAACTGGTGCTACTAAGGCTCATGTAACCATTAGGCTACAGTCCCTTTCGCTTACAAATCATACTTAGATGTGGAAATGTCTTTTAAATAATGCATCAAGCTAATCTTTTGAGGAACGCTAGTGAACCATATTTCAGAGAATCCATTAGTCAGGACCTTAAGTACAATTTTTTTGAAAACTCTCGAAAGCCATGTTATCAATAAGTATTCTTTAGTAGTTCAATGCACCAAGCCCAATGATTTGAGCATGTATGTAACATGGCATCAGTGGTGATGAATGAACACTCATTTTGTGATACAGAAGATACTTGATTATAAAGCATGGAGGTAACACATCACTCTCACTTTAGAAACCGAATGATGTGTCAATACGATCTGTGATGGAAATATTTTCAAGTTTACCAAACTGAATAAGACAACGACAAACATTACCATTTTAACTTGATGTGCAACATGAACTTTTCCATTACATCCAAGTCAATCATCTTGTCAAGAAACTCAGTCTACTAATTACTTGTTTCACCACTTCACATTCAAAGAATAAGTGATTACTTGTTTCGTTTTTATCACAAAAGAAACACTTAACAAATCCCTTCTATTTCCTTCTTGTCAGGATTGCATCCTGATAAATCAGCCTCATAAAGATTTGAATCTTTAGTGGTACTTTTGCTTTCCAGATTTCTTTGTTTGTACCCGAACTTTGTCACACACATCGGATGTGTGCAAAGTATTGACATTCCTACAAGCACCTGCTGTGCAATGCAACAAGGCACGGTTGCTCGTTATTTTCACAAGCACCTGATGAGCAAGCAAGATAGCCAGCACACCCGCTGCTCCAAATGTCCCCAACGCCCAACCCGGCAGAGATGGCAGGTGAATGCTAAACCCTGGACATCATCCGGACCTTAAGCGTGTGCTGGCTATCTTGCTTGCTGATCAGATTTTGTCCATTTTTCAACCAATTATTGGATTTGTTTTAATTCAAAAAAATGAGCAACAAGTGACAGACACAAAACGACTGCAGATGGCAGCTTAAAAAAATAAGACTGCAAAAATTTGCAAACTCTAAACATGCAGTATTCCCTTCTTGCAAATATCTAGACTATAAAGAATAAGAACTGGGCATGAACATATATCTTCCCAGGGTAAATGACTCGATGCAATTCGCATCAGCAACTTCAGAAAGCTTTCTTTGCTTCTATTATTCAATACAGACATTAACAACCTCATCGACTTTCTCTAATATGCTAATCACGTCCTATCAGTACCATACTCCCCAACCACTGAAATATTTCTTGTCGTATATATCAAGTTAGATGAACTATTAGCATAAGTACCAATCAATCAGGTCGATCAAAATGAATGGCCAACTAAAAGAGCAACAAATATCCCTGTCAACTTCATTGGCGAGAAGCTAAACTAATAGTAGCAATATCACAGAACACACTCATGATCCAGGCTTCGTTGACGTGAAGTTAAAACCAATTACTCCAGCATACAGTGCAAGGACTGGATTATCTGCCTCATCCCAACAATCAGAAGTAACTTGCAAGTTACGACAGCTTGCAATCTTGTGAACCAGCACAACAAATCCAGACCGTGATTACTAGTAAATTATGTTTCCATTAGACATGTTGCAAGAGAACCAGACATTAGATCAAGCCGATCCAACAAGATGTCACACATTGTTTACAGCAATCTGTTGAGAGCAAAAGCACAGTGCAAATACAATAAAGCATCTAAAATACTAACCCTATATAATTTGCAAATCATACTTAGAAGTGGAAATATCTTTTACATACAGCACCAAGCTAATCTTGTCAGAAACTAGCTATGGACAAGTGAATCATATTTCATAGAATCCATTAGTGCTGATGAATGAACACTGATTTTTCGATAGAAAAAAAAAACACTGAATTCAAAGCGTATAGGTAACAAGGCATAACCACTGTGAGAAGCGAATGATGAATTAATATGTTCGGTAATGGTAAATTTGTCAAGGTTACCAGACTGAATAAGGCAATGACAAACCTTAGCATTTTAGCTTGACGTCCAATATGAACTTTTCCAATACATTTATATCACTAATCTTGTCAAGAAACTGTGTCTACCGCCCTCCCAGAACATCTTGCAGCATAACCTTCGGCAAGGCCCGGGACTTCGTCTTTATAAAGAAGCACAAACTTTTGTAAGAAATGCTTCCCGCCCATCGAGGCTGTGACATAGTAGTCAAAATCAAATTTCAGCAATCCCTTCTCCTTTAGAACCTTGAGCAACCAGTGACGGGGCAACAACCGACGCTCAATGCTATACAACAGCAGCACAGGCCTTCGCGCAATGTATGGAACATCCAGACCTACGTCCTTCATCAAAAAATCGACATTTCCCTGAACCTTCTGATCAGACAAGCCCAGGACAGGAGGCGCCTTACGCACAATTTCACGTACATCATCCTGTGAGAATCCAAACTTCTGTAGAAGCTGCATTCTACTGGCGACAGCCTCCTTGCTCTTCAAACAGATCAAAACGAGCGTGCGGGGGAACAACCGCGCCCCTCGTTCCACGCCTAGCTCCTCCACTCGCTCCACGGCCTCCCGGAGATGCTCCGGATTCATGGTGAACAGCCGGGGTGAGTAAATACTGGAAGCGAGTAAATCTGAAGCATTCAACCCGCACTGCCGAAGGAAGGCCATGTTGGGTTTGGCCATCTTGTCGAGGTCGACGGCGAGCATGCTGGAATTCATCCTGAGTGCCTGCAGGAGTTTGTCGAAGGATCCCAGCTCGTTGAGCCAAAACTCCAGGTTGCGGCTGAGGAACCTGCTATGGAAGAAGCAGGGTGCGAGGGGGATGAGGCGCGCGATCTCGTCCCGCGACAGGCCAAGATTGGAAAGTTCTGCGATGCGGGGCACCATGGTCCGCTCCACGTCGGCGGCGAGGAACCTCGGGTCCATGGCAACGGCGGAGGGGATATCGCCGGCTGGGACCCCGAGGGTGCCGCCGAGGAAGGCGAGCACGGCGTCCGGCTTGGAGCGAGAGCTCAGGTGGGGGATCTTCTTGGCGGCCTTCAGCGCCTGAGCGCGGGTGACGCCGCATCTGGAGACGAGGTAATCCTCGACGGCGAAGGAGCGCGGCGAAGAAGCGGAGGTCGCGGTGGCGGCGGCGGCGGCTGAGCAGAGGAGGCGGTGGAGAGAGGCGACGGGAGAGGCGTGCGAGGCCGACAAGCTTTGTTGGGTGCGGAGGATCAGCGATAGGGCGCACACTCGGGAGCGGTGGAGCGCCATGGAAACGCGGCGGCGGCGGCGGCGGTAGGGTAAACAGCGGCACGGTCTTCCCTTCGAACCCCACTCCCGGCCGGTAAAAGCAAAATTTGTTTCTTCGTAAGCTGTAACTAATAAAAGATTTCGTCCCAAAAAACGACTAATCCTATATTTCTTTCTCTTTTTTTTTCAACACACCATGAGCATTACTTTCTCCCAGGTTCAAAAAAAAAAATTACTTTCTCCCCTTAGAAACAAAAGGAACAATTACTTTTCTGTATCTAAGATCAGAGTCAATAATGAAACTATAAATCATGAATGTACAAATTTGTGACGCCAATTTCAGTTACTGAAGTGAAAATATTTTAATCATCTTCAGATATGAAAGTAAAATGCATGCAATATAAACCTCAATGAGATCACTTTATCATGAACCAAATATTCTTCAAATGGCTTTCAATTTGAATATTAATCTCTTCAAAAACAAATAAGTTTACAACTATTATAAAGAATGTGTTTATATCATTTTAGGGCTCCAGAACTTGAGGGTAGAAGAACCGCACTATTATACAAAGAGAAGAAAGTCTAACAATTTGTCTAGACTTTTTTTAAAAAAATAGGCCAAGATTCTATTTTACTCTAGAATTAAAAAAAATCTCAACTTTAGAGCATCTATCCTGCAATTGCAAGTTTGGATAATGCACATAACAAGTTATTCGTATCTCAAGTACTACCTTATTGAGGGCAATTGCATTTTGTCCTTGATTTGTGTTGTAGTTATGAATTTGTCCTCTCTTCTTTCAAAAGAATCAAAATAAATACAAGTTTGACCTGTTTTCGAATTTGAAACTTTAAGTTGCCATGTTTGTTAGGAGTGAATGGTGTTAAATCCATTGGTAAATGACATAAATGCCCTTGCAAAATTGCCCCTACTTTTAGGAACATGCATGTTTGCCCATGCCTTGACATGAGGCGTCCATATGCCTGACCAAACCAAATTATGAGATATTTTGGAATGAATATTCCATCAAACTTGAAGGAATTTGAAAATTATATCTTGATGAATTTGTAGCAATTTGTCTGAGAAGATTAGAAGTTAACTTCTCTGAACTTAGATTTATGTTAGCTCGATCTTTTTTCAAATTTTGATACTTTTCAATCTAAGGTTTGGCCAAATTTGATGAAATTCAAACAACAAGTCTCCTAAGAACACCAGCAATATGGATGGCACTGGCAGACCAAGAGATGTATCTACAATTTAAGAGTTAAAAAGTTGACAGACATAGGAACTTTGTTGTTTTGTCTCCTACACCAGCAGCCTGTTCGGCTGCCCATTTCGCAGCTAGCTTCTTTGCAGCAGCTACAGTGTTCCAGTTATTTCTTCAGCAGCCGCTACAGTGTTCGCAGTTATTTCTTCAGCAGCCGCTACAGTGTTATCAGCCTGCCGGACAGGCTGTAGGTTGTTGGGGTTGGCTACGCTTGGCTTCCGTCCACCCAAGGCAGAAGCGACGGACGCCCTAAAAACTCCTAATCCTGCCTATCGAACAGTCTAATTGGTGATATCAAACTAAATGGTGCACGTAGAAATTTTTAAACTGTCAGCTTAAGATATGAAAACTAATATGAAAATATAGAACTTATCGCACACTATATCTTCTTTCAAACGGCTTCAAATTTGAGTGTTTAAGTTTGAAAAAAAAAAGTGTTTACATCATTACAAACGGCCGTAGCTTGGCCAATCCAGCGCAACCATACCATTTCAGGGTTCCATAGAACTGCCATAATAGACAAACGAGCAGAAGTACATAACAAGTAGCTCTCACCCGCGCTCCGCCGCCCGCGCGCGTGGGCCAGGCCGCACACGGACGTTGCGTCCGTGTGCGCGATAGACTTATCGAAAAACTAAGTACACACAGTCAAGGCTTCCTTGACGTAGAGGGAAAACTAAGTACTGCCAGTGCTTGGATTGGGCTATACTCCTCATCCGGAAAATCAGAAACAACTAACATTTTACGAGATATGACTACTGTAGTAAATTATGTTACCATTAGACATCTTGCAGGACGATCAGACACTACATCAAGCCAATACAACAAAATGTCACCCATTGATAACAGCAATCTGTTAGGATAGCGAAGTGCCAACACGACAAAGCGTCTAAAATGTTTACCCATATTTTGCAAATCATACAAGCCAATCTTATAAACACAGCATCAAGCTAATCTTGTTAGGAACTAGCAATGGACAATCGAATCATATTTAAGAATTCATCACTCTAGGCATTTTTGTATTACCTACATACAGCAATTTAAAAAAATCTCAAAAACTATGTGATCAATGACTATTTTTATTAATTCAATGCACCAAGCCTGATGACCCCATGCAACTACATAACTTGCCATTTTGAGCATGCAGGTAACATGGCATCAGTGGTGATTAACACACACCCATTTTAGGTAATGACCCCATGGCAACCACATACCCTGATTATAAAACATGTAGGCAACACAGTATAATCACTTTAGGAACCTTGGCCTGAATCGATATGTTCTGTGATGGCAAATTTGTCAAGGCTACCTGAATAAGGCAATGACAACCTTAGCCCAATATGAACTTTTCCAATACATTCATATCACTAATCTTGTCAAGAAACTGTCCAATATGAACTTTTCCAATACATTCATATCACTAATCTTGTCAAGAAACTGTCTGCCCACCCAGAACATTCTGAAGCATACCTCTAAGCAAGGCCAGGATTAAGCCCTTACTATAAGGAAGCATAAACTTTCATAAGAAAAGCTTCTCACCCATCAAGGCTGTGGCAGAGTAGCCAAACTCAAACATCAGCAATCCCTTCTCCTTTAGAACCCTGAGCAACCAGTGACGGGGCAACAACTGCCGCTCAACGTTATAAAATAGCAGCACAGGCCTCCACACAATGTATGTCACATCCGGAACAACATCCTTCATCAAGAAATCGACATTTCCCTGAACCTTCTGATCAGACGAGACCAGGACAGGAGGCGCCTTCCGCTCAATTCCCCGTACATCGTCCTGTGACAACCCAAAATTCTGTAGAAGCTGCATTCTACAGGCGACAGCATCCTAGCTCCTCAAACAGATCAAAACAAGTGTACAGCCATGTCCCTCGTTTCACGCCTAGCTTCTCCACTTGCTCCACGGCCTCATCGACTTTACTCTAATATGTTCAACACTTAAACAGAAACATTCTTGGCAAAAAAAAGGTTGTCATTCTATTTCTTATTGGATGAACTACTAGCAAGAGTGCCAATCAATCAGATCGTTCATTGGCGAATAGTGAAACCAGCAGTAGCAATATCACAGAACACACTCACAGTCCACATTTAGTTGACGTGGATGAAAAAACAAGTAATGCCAGAATATAAGAAAATCAGAAGCAACTCCTATGTTATGACAGCTTCTGATTTTGTGATCCAGCACCACAAATCCAGACCATGACTACTGTGGTAAATTCTGTTACCATTTAGACATGTTCCAGGAAACAACCAGACAATACACCAAGCCGATCCAAAAAAATATCACACGTAGTTAACAGTAATCTGTTGGGAGCAATAACGCAATGTGAATACCATAAGGCATCTTGTTTAACCTACATAATTTTTGAAAATAGATCTCCAAAACATGTGCTCATTAACTATTCTTTGTTAGTTCAAGGCACCAGATAGCTTGCCGTCACACTCAGTTTGTGGAATAACCATTTTAGGACCAAATGACAAATCAACACTATCAGTGATGGCAAATTTGTCAAGATCACAAGACTGAATAAGGCAATGACAAACCTTAGCGGTTTTTTTTTCCCCTGTTGTACGATATGAACTTTACATCCATGTCACCCTTGTTGCAAAGCAACTCTGTCTGCGGCCTTCACAGAACATTTCGAGGCATAATCATCAGCGAGGCCTGCAAAAACGTCCTTGTACGGAAGCACAACCTTCTGCAGAAAATCCCTCTCGGCCATCTTGGCTGTGGTATAGTAGCTATACTCAACGCTCAGCAAACCCTTCTCCCTAAGAATCTTGAGCAAGCAATGCCGAGGCAATAGCCGCCGCTCAACACTGTAAGTGATCAGTACTGGCCTTTGCACGATGTACGGCGCCTCCAGACCTACATCCTTCATCAAGAAATCCATATTTACCTGAATCTTCTGATCAGAGAAGCCCAGGACACCAGGTGCCTTCCTGAAAATTTCCCGTACATCATCCTGTGAGAAGCCAAACTTCTGGAGAAGTTGTACTCTCCTGGCATAAGCCTCCTTGCTCGTCAAAGAAATCAACACAAGCGTGCGGGGGAACGTCCGTGTCCCTCGTTGCACGCCTAGCTCCTCCACTTGCTCCACGGCTTCCCGGAGATACTTCGGATTCATGGTGAACAGCCCGGGTGAGAAAATATTGGAAGTGAGTAAATCTGAAGCATTCAACCCGCATTGCCGAAGAAGGGCCATGTTGGGTTTGGCCGCCTTGTCTGGGTCGACGGTGAGGAGGGCAGAATTGGCCCTGAGAGCCTGAATGACCTTGTCAAAGGATCCGAACTCCTTGAGCCAGAACTCGAGCTTGCAGCGAAGGAACCTGCTGCGGAAGGCGCTGGGTGCGAGGGGGAGCAGGCGCGCGATCTCGTCAAGCGACAGGCCGAGATCACAAAGATCCGGGATGCGGAGCGCCAAGGTCCGCTCCACGTCAGAGCAGAGGATTTTGGGGTCCATGACGACGGCCTTAGCGATGTCAGAGGCAGAGAGGCCGAGGGTGCCGCCGAGGAAGGTGAGAACGGCGTCCGGATTGGAGAGGGAGCGGAGGTGGGAGACTTTCTTGGCGGCCTTGTGCGCTTGCGCCGGGGTGAGGCCGCATCTGGAGACGAGGTAGTCCTCGGCGACCAAAGGGGCAGCGGAGGGAACGGAGGGCGCGATGGTGGCGGCGGAGCAGAGGAGGCGGTTGAGGGAGACGTCGGGATGGTCGTGCGAGGCCGAGAAGCTGGGTTGGGAGCGGAGGATCAGAGAGAGGACGTACGCTCGGAAGCGGTGAATCGCCATGGAAATGCGGCGGCGTCGGTAGGATAAACGGTGGCGCGGCGTGGTCCTTCCCTTCGAGCTCCGCTCCCAGCAATACGGGCGGAAAATATTTTTCTCCCCTTTTCTGGGCCCAAAAGGAAAGATAGCTTCGTCCAGGCCTAAAACGTTTCGGCCCAAAACAACTCTTTATCCGATCTTTTCTTTTACCGTTTTCCTTTTTGAAACTTCCCCTGTTATCGTTTTCAACAAATATAGCTATGATTTCCCCCCCCCCCCCCCCCCCCCCAAAAAAAACAGATAAAGCTAAGATATAAAAACTTATAATATGCGCAATATACAACTTACTAAAATCACTTTATCGTGAGCCATATCGTCTTTCAAAGAGCTTCCAAATTGAATGTCAAGTTTGAAACAAAAAATGTGTTAACATCATAAAAAGTTCATCCACTAATCAAACGCAGACATATCATTTCAGGGCTCAGTAACTTTGGAAGAACCGAGAGAAGTCCACTTGCCAGAGGATCACAGGTCGTAATATAATCCAAAATCTAGTCCGGAAGATTACATTTTCCTCTAAAAAATGACAAGATTCGTATAAAGTACATAAATAAGTTGCTCCGTTCACAAGAACTACAGAATTGCTAATATCAAGAACCTTCGTGCAAATACTTTTGTACCGACCGCAAAGGAGTAAATAATCTTCTATCCCTTTGTGGCCGTGCTCCCTTTAAAACAAAAAAGAACCATAACTGGGGCGTGAAGATATATTTTCCCAGGGTACATGATTCCATGGAATTCGCGACACCAACTTCAGAAAGCTATTGCCAGTGCTCTTCTGAGGGGATATTCCAGCTACCCTCTTTGCCTCCGTTATTCTTCAACACAGGGACATTCAGTTCAAAACAAAACAAAACAAAACAAAACAAAACATAGGGGCACTAACAACCTCAAGTATATTGGCGAGAAGCTAAACCAACAATTGCAATCACTCATGGTCCAGGCTTCATTGACGTGGTGAAAAACCAAGTACTCGAGCATACAGTGCAGGGATTGAGCTCTATGCCTCATCCCGACAAACAGAAACAACTAACATGTTAAGACAGCTTGCGATTTTGTGAACCAGCACCACAAATCCAGACCATGACTAGTATAGTAAATTATGCTACCAGTAGACATGTTGCAACAGATAACCAGACATTACATCAAGCCGATCCAGCAAAAAGCAACACATTGTTAACAGCAATCTGTGGGGAGCACTAGCGCAGTGCGAATACCACAAAGCATCTAAAATACTCACCCTATATATTTTACGAATCATATTTAGATGTGGGAATGTCTTTTAAATACTGCATCAAGCTAATTTTGTTAGGAAAACAAGTGAACCATATTTCAGAGAATCAATTAGTCAGGACCTTTTTGTTTTACCTACGAAACTTTTGAAAATCTCGAAAGCCCACGTTATCAATAAGTGTTCTTTAGTAGTTCAATGCACCAAGCCCGATGATTCCATAACAACCACATAACTTGCAATTAGAGCATGTAGGTACCATGGCATCAGTGGTGAAGAATGAACACTCATTTTTTCATAGAAAATATAACTTGATTATAAAGCATGTAGATTACACAGCATACTCACTTTAGGTGCCGAATGATGCGTTAATATGATCTCTGATGGCAAATTTTTCAAGGTTACCAAACTGATTAAGGCAATGTTAGCTTGATGTGCAATATGAACTTTTCCAATACATCCATGTCACTCATCTTGCCAAGAAACTCAGTCTACTGCCTTTCCAGAACATTTTGAAGCATAACCATCAGCAAGGCCCGGGACTACGTCCTTATAAGGAAGCACAAACTTTTGTACAAAACGCTTCTCGCTCATCGAGGCTGTGGCATGGTAGTCATACGCTTTCAGCAATCCCTTCTCGTTTAGAACCCTGAACAACCAATGCCGGGGCAACAACCGCCGCTCAACACTATACATCATCAGCACAGGCCTTTGCGCAATGTATGAGACATCCAGACTAACATCCTTCATCAAGAATTCCACATTTCCCTGAACCTTCTGATCAGAGAATCCCAGGACATAAGGCGCTTTCCTCACGATTTCACGTACCTCATCCTGTGAGAACCCAAACTCTTGTAGAAGCTGTATTCTCCTGGCGACAGCCTCCTTGCTCTTCAGAAAGATCAAAACAAGCACGTGGCGGAACATACGCGTCCTTGGTTCCACACCTAGCTCCTCCACTCGCTCCACGGCCTCACGGAGATGCTTGGGATTCGAGGTTAACAGCCGGCCGGAGTACATATTGAAAGCAGCAATATCAGAAGCGCTCAGCCCGCATTGCTGAAGCAAGGCCAGGTTGGGTTTGGCTACTTTGTCGAGGCCGACGTTGAGGAGGGCAGAATTCATCCTGACGACCTGCAGGAGCTTGTCAAAGGATCCAAGCTCCTTGAGCCAGAACTCGATATTGCTGCGAAGGGACCTATTATTGAAGGAGTTGGGTGAGAGGCGGAAGAGGCGGGCGATCTCGTCAAGAGACAGGCCGAGATCACAAAGATCCGGGATGCGGGGCGCCAAGGTCCGTTTCACGTTTGAGCAGAGGATTCTTGGGTCCATGTTGACGGTCGCAGCGATGTCGGCGGCGGAGACGCCGAGGGTGCCGCCGAGGAAGGCGAGCACGGCGTCCGGATTGGAGCGGGAGCTGAGGTGGGGGATCTTCTTGGCTGCATGAAGCGCTTGCGCCTGGGTGAGTCCACATCTGGAGACAAGGTAATCCTCGACGGCGAAGGAGTGGGGCGAAGGAGCGGAGGACGCGGTGGCGGCTACAGAGCAGAGGAGGCGGTGGAGAGAGCCAACGGGAGAGGCGTGCGAGGCCGAGAAGCTGGGTTGGGAGCGGAGGATCAGCGAGAGGGCGCGCGCACGGATGCAGTGGAGCGCCATGGAAAAGCGGCGGCGGCGGCGGCCGTAGGACAAATAAAATGGCGGTATGCTCTTCCCTTTCTGGCCAATTGAGATCCCTGACGTCGAAGTCAGCCGTGACTTCGTGGCTGACATGTGAGCCCTCTAGGAGGGGAGCCCACATGTCAGTGATAAAGTCCCGTGACTTCGACGTTATAGGAACCGATTCCGGGTCGGGCTGCCTTCCCAGCATACAGCGAGTCGAAGCAGAAATTTTGTCGACCCGTGGACATCGTCTGGGCCCGAAAGGTTTTGACCCAAAAAAAAAACTCTTAATCCTATCTTTCTGTTTTATCATTGCTCAAAAAAAAATATTTCTTTTTTATCGTTTGTGCCAATAATGAAACTAGGGATCTGAAACAAAATTGTGAATGTACAATTTTTTACATCAAGTTTGATGATTGAAACAATCTTAATCATATTAAGATATAAAAAGTGCATAATAGAGATCTTATTCAAATTACAGAATTATGAACCTTATGTTCTTTCAAAAGGATTTCAATTTGAAAGTTAAGTTTTTTTATTTAGATCATTAAAAAAGGCCTTTCATAGCTTGACAACCATATCATTTCGTGGCTCCAACAGTCGAGGCTAAGTCCGCGAAAAGACATACAAGAAGTCCAACACTTCGCTTGCTCTGGCTCTTTGCTCAACTTTCTCTCCTCTCGACTTTCCCCTTTCTACAGTATCCCCAGGGCGAACTCGAGGCGGCGCTGATTCCGGCGCCGATTCCGCCGTTTCTTCTCCTCCTCCGGTGGCCTCGCCGCTGCTGGAGGGAGAGGAGAACGGCGGATGAGGTGGCCGGTGTATATACCCTATACTATTAGGCTAGGTTCTTGTAGTTTAGGGTTACCTTTATCCATGACGCCGGCAAGGCGACATGGATTCCTTCTCCTCTGCCTTTCTGGTTCCGGCGGGCGACGCTGCGGAGGTGATGTTGGTGCTGGCCTGCTCTACGGCGTCAGTACCCTAGCTTTCCTCGGCGGATTCCCTGCCTCGCTGGTCGCCGGAGGTATGAGGCTTTATTTTCTCCTTTTCTGCGGAAGGGGGGGAATCTGTATGCTTCCCTGTGGGCAAGCTTGCTGTCGGCGTCGCCGTTGACGACGCGCGATGGTTGTCCCGGTCGGCGACGGTGGTGGCGACCGTGGACTCCTCTTCCTCTTCCTCCTTCGATGCGGTGGCGGCCGATGCTCCTTCAGCTTTTGCAGATGCGTGCTGGCGTGTCCGGGCGCTGAATCTTGCGGCAAATCCAAAGCTTGGAGTCGCCGACGATGGAGGGAGGTGGACTGTTCTCCGGCGGCGTGTTCGTCGGTGTGTCGGGATGCCTCTGGAAGATCGAAAAGGACCTTGTTGCAATTTTCTTTCTTTTCAGGGGCCTTTTTGTAAAAGGCGGGATGTACTGTGCTAAGTTTTTAATATAAGTCCCCCTTTTCCGCAAAAAAAAAAAGAAGTCCAACACTTCCCAGAGGATTACAGGTTGTAATATGTGCCAAAATTTAGTCCCGGAAGTTTCTATTTTCCTCTAGAAAAAATAAGAAAGGCTCTACAGAACATCTATATTCAAATGACAAGACTTGGAATGTTGGATACTGTACATAACAACTTGCTCCGATCACAAGTACTCCATAACTGCAAATATCTTGAACTGGGGCTTGGAGACATGTTTCCGCATGTAAATTATGCCATGCGATCCGCATCACCAACCAATAAAAGCTTTTGCCAGTAGTCTTCTGAGGGATACTAAGTCTGCCTCGATTATTTGTTATTCAACAGAGACACTCAACCACATCGACTTATTTTTTTTAGATGGGCACTCCCCTTTCCATTCATTGATAACGGAAAGAACAGAGTTCAAAGTTTGTTACAGACAGAATTCAGCGTAGCATCTAGACCAGGAACCAGAGTCCAACCACAGACAGAAACAATGTAACCATATACCACTTTAGCAATGGGACAAATGAAAAACAAATGCCTGGCACTTTCCTGTTGTGTACAGAAATCGCGTTCACCATTACCCTTCTATTTTCTTTTCAGTAAATTATCTGTGGTTAGAACATAGAACAGCATATTGTTCTAACAGCCAGAGAAAAATCTTTATTTTCAAGGAATCTTTCTTGTTCTAATCACATCGACTTTGCTCTCATGTGCTCAAGCTCAACACTCTAACAATCTTTCTTGTTGTTGCATATCTAGTTGGATGAACTATCACCAAGAGTGCCAATCGATCAGGTCGATCAAATTCAACAGCAAACTGAAAGAGCAACAGCTATCTGTCAACTTCATTGTCTAAAAGTTATTAAACCAACATTAACAGTAGCAATATCACATAACACACTTGCGGTCCAGGCTTTGTTGACGTGGATGAAAAACCAAGTAATGCCAGAATACAAGAATCAGAAGCAAGTCGTATGTTATGGCAGCTTCTCATTTGTGATCCAGCACCACAAAGCCAGACCATGACTACTATAGTAAATTCTGTTAAACAGGCATTACATCAAGCCGATCCAACAATATGTTGCATGTAGGTAACACAGTATGAACACTACAAAGCATCTAAACTAGTCACACTACATATTTTGCATGTAGGTAACAGAGCATACTCACTTTTGAAACCGAATAATGCATCAATACATTCTGTGATCGCAAAATTGTCAAGGTTACGAAACTGAATAAAACAATGACAAACCTTACCATTTCAGCTTGATGTGCAATATGAACTTTTCCAATACATCCATGTCACTCATCTTGCCAAGAAACTCTGTCTACTGCCTTCCCAGAACATTTTGAAGCATAATCATCAGCAAGGCCCGGGACTACGTCCTTATAAGGAAGCACAAACTTTTGTACAAAAAGCTTCTCGCTCATCTTGGCTGTGGTATAGTAGCTATACTCAACGCTCAGCAAACCCTTCTCCCTAAGAACCTTGAGCAAGCAATGTCGAGGCAATAGCCGCCGCTCAACACTATACATGATCAGTGCTGGCCTTTGCACCATGTACCCCACCTCCAGACCTACATCCTTCAAAAGGAAATCCAGATTGCGCTGAATCTTCTGATCAGACGATCCCAGGACATAAGGCGCCTTCCTCACGATTTCCCGTACATCATCCTGTGAGAACCCAAACTTCTGTAGAAGCTGTATTCTCCTGGCGACAGCCTCCTTGCTCTTCAATAAGATCACAACAAGCGCGTGGCGAAACATACGCGTCCCTGGTTCCACGCCTAGCTCCTCCACTCGCTCCACAGCCTCAAGGAGCTGCTTGGGATTCGTGGTTAACAGCCGGCCGGAGTACATATTGAAAGCAGCAATATCAGAAGCGCTCAGGCCGCATTGCTGAAGCAAGGCCAGATTGGGTTTGGCCACCTTGTCGAGGTCGCTGCTGAGGAGGGAAGAATTCATCCTTACAACCTGCAGGAGCTTGTCAAAGGATCCAAGCTCCTTGACCCAGAACTCGAGATTGCTGCGAAGGGACTTGCTGCGGAAGGAGTAGGGTACGAGGGGGAGGAGGCGCGCGATCTCGTCAAGGGACAGGCCGAGATCAGAAAGATCCGGGATGCGTGGCGCCAAGGTCCGCTCCACGTCGGAGCAGAGGATCCTTGGGTCCATGGTGACGGCCGCAGTGGACGCCGAGGGTGCCGCCGAGGAAGGCGAGCACGGCGTCCGGGTTGGAGCGGGAGGTGAGGTGGGGGATCTTCTTGGCTACCTTGAGCGCTTGCGCCGGGGTGAGGCCGCATCTGGAGACGAGGTAGTCCTCGACGGCGAAGGAGCGACGAGAAGCAGCGGAGGACGCGGCGGCGCGGGCGGAGGAGAGGAGGCTGTGGAGGGTGAAGAGAGGAAAGGCGTGCACTGCATCGAGACGGGGCGTGGAGCGAAGGATGAGGAAGAGGGCGCGCGCTCGGAGATGGTGGACGGCCATGGCGTTGGGGCGGCGGCGGAAGGGTGAACGGCGGCGAGGACGAATGGGTTTTAGGGCTCCGGCTTGCTTCTGCTTCGCGCTCTCGCGGCTCCGACGAATTGTAATGGGTCCTTACTAAAACCGAAGGCCCAAGGTCCTAGGCCCACAAGCGCAGTACTCTTTTGTATTGATTTGTAAATCTTCCCTAAACAAGATTTTCTCTAGGGTAAAATTTTGTTTGCATTTCATACGCCAGCAACAAATTCAAATACTTGGTACAAAAATTACCGCGTCTACTTTAATTGGAATATCACGACCGTCTTTCTTGGTCTTAGTACAATAATTTATAAAAGCTGGGCCAACAATTCGTAAACATATTTACTATTCAACTTATATTTGGATAGTCCTCCAGATTTGCTAGGAAGGATAACCGAAATATTATCTTGTAGAGAATATACGCACAAGAAATTATGAAGGACAACATGCTTTAAAGATTTTTAATTACAATGCCTTGACAAATGACACCAAATAAAATAATATAAAAAGTCCAATTGGAGCACATGTATCGACAAAGCAAATATTGGAGTGACGGTACACAAAGCACACAAACGGCTGCTCAACAGTAATTTGCATCTGGGAGGATAGATGGATCCCGGGAGCAATTAATAGGCAGTAAGCCCATTTGCAAGCTGCATGGTGCAACGGCGACAAGGGTCAGTGATCTGATTGATGCTGGTTCGCGCTCGTGGTGTCCTATACAATTGGCAAACAACCTGCTCTTGTCTGATGCTGAGGCTGTCAGGCGAATACCGTTGGGTCCACCTGTGGAAGAATACTGGGCATGGTCGGGCGAGAAACATGGTAACTACTCAGTAAGATCGGCGTATAGATTACTCGCTGAGAAAGAAGCCCAGGATCGTGCCTTTGCAGTCTCAAGTGCGTCATCGTCGACGGCGAATAATAATCCAGTTTGGAAAAAGTTGTGGCCTCTAAAAGTCCCTCCCAAGATGAGAGTGTTCTGGTGGAGAGTCGTGAATGAGTTCATCCCATCATCTAGAGCTAATATGCACAGACGGCACATTGAACAAATAAGTAATTGTGAGACTTGTGGTGCTGACTCAGAGTCTACCTATCATGCTCTACCGATCTGTAGAATGTCCACCTGCCAAGGCCTTCTGGCTTGAACTAAAAGTGATGGCGAATGTGAAGCTGCCTGTGCTCCATCCAGCAACATGGGCAATCGATCTGCTATATGCTAGGCCTGTACCAGCATGGATATGTGCACAATCTTGTGTGGGATGTGGTCTCTTTGGAGCTCCAGGAATGACCCAAGACGTGGCAAGACTATAATTCAGTGCACAAGGCTGTTAATTGGGCAATGGAAACAACCATGCATCTGGCGCATGTTCATCGTCCGACAAAATGCAGACAAGGATGCATCATTCTACAGTGACGAGTCGAATGGAGCAGTTGGTGCTGTACTACGTGATGAAGATGGCCGGTTCCTGAAGGGCTTTGCTAGCTAAGCCCCCAGCAGTACAGTCACCTTTGAATGCCGAAGCAGAAGCATGTAGACTTGGCTTGTCGATCCTCGGCAACATGCAAGAAGTGGACCTCATCATGGAAACTGACTCCTAAGACACTGGTGGATCTATGGACATTGAAGAATAATGACCGCTCTGTGATCTCGTCGATCCTCGCGGACATCCAAGAGCTTGGAAACAACTTCTCTTCATTCTCTTGTGTTTGTAAAACGTTCTGCTAACTGGGCTGCACACCTTTGTGCCCAGCACGGAGCGCAACATAGGGCTAGCTTTGTGTGGGAGGATACACCTCCAAACCTCCTGCTGCAATGCTTGCAGCATGATTGTAACCCCTATGGTTGAATGAAGAGAAGTGCTCTTGGTCTCCAAAAAAAAAAAAAGTAATTTGCATCTTGCTCAACTTTGACTACAGTACATCATATCTTATGCTTCCATTAGGATCACACGCTTTTTCAACAGAAAGCTCAAGAACACGCAAAGATTTCTCCAACAGCAACACAAACCTCTTGCTTCCATATGGAAATAAATGAACATGAACATTGGAAAGAAAGATACAGATTTTACAATTCCACTCCAATCTACCTTCACCTCGGTGAAACTGATTCCTAGTTCACCAAGTTGGCCACCAGACTTGATACATCTTAAATTACTACGCAAATATGCCATATCTTCACCATCGTCATTCATTAGCTTCTAGGCGCAAATCCATCTGTTCTATCGTTACTGATGATTTGGGTAGGAGTAGCCACGTCCTCTACCCATATACCCATACCCTCTTCCATAATAGCCACGGCCACGAGGTCCACCACGGGGACCCTCCCTCCCCGCATGCCCATTGGCCGATGTCTTGCAGAGTCACCAAAGGTCTACAACCAAAATGAAGTATTACCACTGAATGCTAAGGCAATATGGCAAGGTAAAACGTATGCATGGTTGTTCATACCTCAGTATCTATTTTTCTCTGCTCAGAGAATTTAATTCTTCCATTCCGTCCACCATTGTTGATTGTGTTGCAGGAGAGTGAGTCAAAGAAGTCATCTTTCACATACACAGGCTTTGCAGTCACAAGGGAAAAGAAATGCTAATCAGTATCAAAGATGACATGATGACATCACAGAAAGCAATGCGACAAAACAGTAGTACTATACCTTAGCTTCTGGCTCTCTAGGAGATATCTCATCATCTTCTAGCACATTATCTTCATAATCATTTGCATCATCGTTGTTGCCTTTACCAAGATGTCCCCATACTTCATCCTTATTAAACTTCTCGTTCATTGCCATGAAATCGAAGTCCTCTGTAAACTTGGCTATAGGGTGCGATTGCTGAAAATGGAATAGTAGTTAAATACTAATTCAACAATCCCACACAAAATTAAAGCAGTGTCCAAAGTTTGACTAGCACTATTTTGTGCCAAAGTTTGACAAAACAATCAGTTGGCCTTAAATTGCATTGCTTTAATTTTATGGTTGACATGTAAAATAATTTGGCACCATATATTATGAAAAATACATCTATTGATTACACTGCAAAACTCTTTGCAACTAAAGATTGAAAATGAAATAGAAGAAAAGCTTGTAACAATATGACCCAGCCAACCAAAGCCATGTGTAAGTGGCACATCGCTCATGATCAAAGCCGGGGGGGGGGGGGGGGGGGGGGGGGGGGGGGGGGGGGTCCAATTTCATCATTGTGACAACTTTACATTTCCATAAACTATTTGTAGGCTACAAAAGTTTCACCTGGTCTCACTAATTGTTTCTACAGCTCACCAAGTAATCAGGAGCACCAAAGTTATTGATTGAGCTTTCTTGAAAATGTTTGTTAAATTAGCATAGACTATTCATTTAGAACCAATAATGAATTATGAGAAACAAATAAATAATACCTAGAAAATTAAACTTCGCATTATATTAATTTAATGGTTACAAGAAACGAAGATCAACAAAATGGTAACACAAAACGGTACATGAAGCGGTGGTCAAAATACTCTCAGAGTCATCAAAAAAAGAGGACAATTTCATACTAAAAATCAAGAACTCCTTCATCTGTAAAGCTAGTCACGTCATCTTTTCTAAGGACATACCTCATTTCCTCTTCCCCGACCTCTTCCTCTTCCTCGTCCTCTATTATTGTACTGAACATGGCTTCTATTGTTGTACTGAACATAAGAGGAAGGTCCACCAGGCTGAAATCAACAGAATTATGCAGACATAATAAGGCACTCATCACAAAGCATGAAAATTAGCAGTGCCACCTTAGGGTGTGTAAGTGTCACAAAATTAGATTGTATGTATATGTATTCTGTCACAATATTTCTGCAAAACACGCTTTCCCTGGTCTTGACTAGAAAGAATAAAAGAATTAATACTTTAATACCTTCTGAAGTACAGGCTTTGGAGCTGGCAACAGGGGCTCTTTCTTGGACTGAGCAACAGCAGATTGTTTGCCTTCCATTCATGCTGCTTGGCTTCTTTATTTTCGCTTCTCACATCCAGCGGTTTTCTTAGAACAGAAGAGGAAGCATTCTCTGAGGGTGAAAGCATAGACGAAGTAGCCTGGGAGGATGGAACAATAGTGGAGGTTGCCTGAGATGATGGAACCATAGAGGAGGTTGCCTGAGAGGATGGAACCATAGATGAGGCATGCTTAGAGGATGCAACCACAGCTGAAGCAGTTTGCGGGGCATGAGATGAAACGGCTGCAGAGGAAGTGGTTGGCAGAAGATGACCAGGAGTGACCAACGTAGCAGTTTCGGCAATAGAGACAGGTGCAACATTAGCAGATGGTGGCTGGGAAGGAGGTAGATAGGTTGGCATAGAAGCAGGTACTCTCACAGGCTTCTCACTGGACAGTGATGACAGACTGGAGTCAGGTACAGTCACTGGCGTAATGTTCAAAGGAGCAGGCATTCCTTGGGACAGCGACATTGTATGCTCAACTGAAGATGGGGTAGTTTGGCCCACAGAGACAACAGCAGACGAACTGGATGATAACTTGTTTAGTACTTGGCTCTCCGATGACTCAGTTGCCGATGTACTCGATGAAGGCACTGGAATTGATGCAGATAGAACTGAAAATTGAGCTAGACTATTATTATTGTTACCAGGCTGAAGAAACGAAGGAAGCTCTGGCATATTTGGAAATCCAGCTGGTAATGGTCCATTAAGTCCAGGATATTGTAAAGGAGGCTGCAAGGCCTGTGGAACTGTCAAACTATGGGGTGGCCGAAAGAAAGGGTGGAGGTTGCAAATGAGGGAACCCACTTGGTGTTGTGTAATATCCAGGCCAGTACATTGGTGGCATTGTAAGGCCAGTGCCATTTCCAGATGATGGCATCGGTGACGAGTTCCATGGCGGTAAGCTAGCCCCAGGTTGATAAGGGGGCAAATTCCCTTGAAATGGTGGTGGCATCTGAAGTCCAGAAGGAGCATTGTGTGAACTAGGATCAGCTGCTGTTGTGCTTGCAGCAGAAGGCAAGCTTGTAGGCACCGAGGCAGGACGAGGATAATGTGACTACACAGAAAGTGTAATAACATGAGCAATCATAAGTCGTCATCAGGATATTTTACCATTTTTCCAAAAGAATGAATCATTAAAAATTACAGGACCAACAAGAAGATACCTGAATAATCGCAGGATCATTGTGTAAAGCTGCCGGCTGAGCTGGTGGAGAGGATTTTACTCGCAAATCCTGCAGTAAAATAAGTAAAGCTAAGACATCACAAGGAGAAATATTACAACATGACAATCAGAAGTAAAAGGCAAGCTCTAATGAAACAGTTGTCTCAGTAAACAAAAAAAGATTCGGATTAAATTAACTTAACTTTCTTTGGGAATCAAAGCTCAAGAACAAAGTTGTCAGGACTTAACCTCGTGTGGGAACACTCTACTGTTGATACTACTGAGATACATCCAAACTATGTTTTTTAAGGCAATAAGGCGAAGCACGGCGACTGACACTCTTCCACACAACTAGGAGCTTGAGGCGCAAGGCGAGGCGACGCCATACAACCATGCATCAGAAAAGAAAAAGGAAAAACATAGTAATAATCCTGGCCTATTACTAGAGTTATTCAGCCAATTGGTTAAGTGAAACCCAATAAAAGGCCTATCAGCCCAAAAGACACCTCTACATCTCCCTCCTGTGCCCTAAAATTGCACCCTCACATCATGTCATACATCTTCAGCCGCCGCCTACAATCTCTGCGGTCCTCTCGATGGCAGCAGGCTCCTCTCTCCTTCCTTCCTGCAGCAGCTCTTCTACTCCAATTTGAAGCAGCCCCTCTGCTCCTATGCCCTCCTGGCAGAGGAATTGAGCCGGCAAACGGCAGGCAACAACTGAATCAAGCCTGCAAATGGCAGGAAGCGGCAGAATCGAGCAGGAGATGGAAGGATTCATGCCGAGCGACGATAAATTGAGCAGCAGATGGAGAATCAAGCGAGGCGGCGGCAGAATCCGGCGGCAATGACAGATTTGACCTTCAGATGGCCAAATCAGGAGGCTATGGCAAGCATGTAAGACACCAAGGTGACGACTTGCTGCTGTGGCAACCAGATTTGTTTCGTCACCTAGACGACGCCTTGAAAACATATAGTATCCAATTTAGTAAAACCATACAAGATGGTTGTCAAACCATACTATATCTAGAACCATCGTTCCTGATGCGAGATCCTATGCTCCTTATCATATCAACAGAAAAGAAATCTTACTCCATCCCAATACTGACAATTTTCTTACGTGCACAACTCCATCCTCCTAAATCCTTCATACACACACACATCCAATAAACTACACCACATGGGTCAATACCCTGCTTCACCGGATGCTATGATGTTGCTTCATTCAAGATTTAGGAATACAATACTTTTAATTTATAGTATTTCCCATTATTTCATCTAAAATTTTAGCAATAGTTAAATAACCATAACAGATATGACAACTATTACTGGTGTTTTCTCTAATTCACCATCATTACCTTTATATCACTTCCTCGAAACAGGATGTACTCGTATATCTTATCACTTGAAGGAATCTGTTGGCCATCCTTTTTACGACCTTCAGTTCCGAATGAGCGAACTGCAGCAGCATTAAAATAAAAAAAGAGTGATCCATTAACGATAAGTTCACAACGCTAAAATTTGACTATTCACACCAAATAAAATTAGATTCAGGTGCAACCATGCCTGTATCAATAAGAAGGCGCAAACAAAAACAATGGAAATTTCTTTACTAAAGATCTATACAAGCAACCTTACAAGTACAATAAGGAACTCTTGGTGTCTAAAATAACTGCAGGTCATATATTAGCAATCTTACAAGTAAAACAAGGCAGGAGATAATGGGCCTTAGACAGCAAGGTTCGCTACAAGGTTAGCAAACATGGAAAAAAAATCGAAACAGATAAATCTGTGCGTAATAGTAAAACTTATGCACTTGCGTGTCGACACTTACAGACACCTATAGACTCACGGTTTGGCAACTCGACATAATGTACCCTTCAACACGCATCACTGGTTATAACGGTGTAACTACACATTCCAAACATGGAACAAGTACCTTGCCCCTTTCAGCTGCATGACTGTAGCTTCGGCTGTTATCAGGGAAAAGGTGGCTGATGCTAATGAGATACTCCAGCAAGTGGATTACTCTGAGTGGACAAGACCAAAGGGGCCTCCATATTTATGTACAACAGCAGCTCGTTAAGTCAATGGAGCATGGACCATCCGAAACCTACCCACCTCATACCCTATTCACTTAAGGTCCTGCTTATTTGGCAATCTCAGGCAAGAAAACGAGCTACACAACAAACAAAGAGGGGAATAGCTCAAAACCTAGAACTGGAACCTTGTCAAGCACAAAAATTATGTACATTCCAACTCGCATTGACACGACTGTTAACAACTCACCTAGACAACAAAAATTCATTTCTGGAGAGCGCAACGGACTGAAAACCTAGCCCTACAAGAATTCGACCGGGAAAAGAAGACTGCATCCGTAGTCCTTCAGCGTCGTCGCATCACACGCAAGAGAAAAGTGAGGGAGGGGGAGGGGCTGCAGCCTCACCGTTCCTGAGCCCGATGCTGGACTCCTCCGTGTTGATGGTGTAGAGGACGCCCTCGTACCGGATCTCGCTCTTGGACGTGAGGCTTATCACGCTCCCGATGTACGACTCCGGCGCCGCCGCCATGGCCGCCGGTCTCGTCTAGGGTTTCGATCCCAGCTCCCGCTCTCCGCTTTGTTTTGTTTTTTTCCTTTTTTCCTCACCTTATTTTTTTTCTCTTCTTTTTTAAATATAAAAGCCTTCGCTAATCGCTCCGCCTCAGTTTCCACTACCCCCGGTTTCATTCATGTGGACTTACGTTGCTGTCGCTACGAACTACTTACATGTGGGACTAGATGTCACGTCGTGCTTTGGGGCCCATGTGGCAGTGAGAGTTAGCGTTGTGCTCAAGCGTAAGGCGGCGTAATGGCCGGATTTATATGGGCCAGGGGAACTCGCGACTATGACATGCCGGGCCCATGGTCTAACGATCCGCTCGCACGGTGCGGTTGGTCAAAACTAGCAACCGCACAAAACCTGTGGGCTGTGGCGGCCAAATTTGCGAAAGGAAGAACCGTTTACATTGCAAAGTTTCTTTTATCTAATCTAAACCAATAAAGAACCAGTTGAGAGAAAAATCGGTTTTACCCTGCCAGATTACACCCACCTGTGTACACACCATTGATCTAAATCAACCCTTTTTCAAAAACCGTCCGATCCTGCCAAGCTGGGTGGGGCCAATCATAAAAAAGGAAAGGGGACAGGACAATTGTCATGGCGCAATACAAAAAACGAGACACGGTCGTCCACACACCTTGTTTTTTTTCACCGTACCCAACGGCACCCATCCTCCCAATCCCGCTTCCTTTTTTCACGTATTGCATTCCTGGGTCGTGATCAGGCCAGTGACCCAACGCCACCTATTGTGTTCCTTTCAAAGAAAATTTATTTCCATACCGGGATCCAATTCCATCTTGGTTTCCTTTCAAAAAAATTACCATCCCGCGCGACCAAGGTCCATAGTGCTCACCATCACGCGCCGCGTTGCTGTCGCTGGCCTGATCGCCCCGCCTGATCGCCGCGGAGGAGGCTGGTGGACCTCCGTGCTGGCCGTTGTCCAGGTCCTCTGCCGCTACCCCAATTTTTTCGTCAACCTGGGGCTCAAGAACCAGTCCTCCGCGGATTGCCGTGCGTCCTTTGCTGAGAAGCACGGTGACCTACTCTGATGCATGCTTGTTCCAAATCCAAGTGATTCCAGGTGATAATATTTAATTGCCGTGCTTATTGGTCCGCTGTGCAGTTTCTTGTCTCTGGCGATTCCTAGGCTACTACTACTTCGATGCCCCCTTCTCCTTTCTGCCACCAACTTGAATCCCTATATTTTTAATGGATGCAACAATTGGGGTCGATTTTTATTGGATGCAGCATTTGATTTGATGCGCTCCCAACATACCCTGGATCTGAGGCCCATTGCAGGGACGATGTGGCAGCTGTACTAGCGCCATCATCGTTAAGCATCTTGTGATTGGGGATGGAAATATTGCTGGCATCAGGCAATTTTGTGGCCCTAATTTCTAATGATTTTTCTGCACATTCACATGGATGGAATAGCTGGCACAAATTTAACTGGTGATCTATTCAATGATTTCTTTGTAGAAATTTATTGGTGATCAGTTCAAATTTATTGCTTTACTGAATATATATGTTTACTGGTACAAACGTTGAACCGAATGACTTTGGTGCAGGATCATTGAATTTATGGAGTTCTTTATTGCCCCTGTTTTGACAATACAAATCAAATTTTCTCCTACTTGTGTCAGTAGAGAATCAGGTACCACTTGGCTCGGCTTTTTCATAACATGGTCTGAATGGTTAGAATTCAGAATGTAGTATAAGCCTTGTATCTTATGATTTGCATGTCCTGTATCTGCTAATATTTTAATATTCAGATTCTTTTCTTTTTACCTGATATTTTCTGCAGTATCAGGATGACTATTTTGAGACAATGTGTTTATTCTTCACTGTGCCTTCCTACCATGCACTTCATTCCAAATAGATTAAAGGTGTATTTTGGTATGAATAAATGGTACCACAATTTCTCCCCTCTATCTTCCACTAAAGATGCATTGGAATTTCGATTTAAAATACAAAGGTCCTGCTAAGTGGTGCATTGTTCTCGATCACGTGCGTGGCGCACGTGCATTGTTACTAGTGTTAGAGAAGAAACTAGTATAGTAATAATGAATTCATCTGTTTCTTCTTTGTTCCACCATTCTGATATATATCAGAGTACTTATTACTTTTTCGTTTCTTTTTAATTACCGTTCTAGCTAATTGCGTATAAACCGAGGGAAAACATAGTACTAGACTAACAGATGTGAACATCGTGACTACGACAAGTTCAAACAGATTAGGGACCACAAACCAGAAATACTTGCTCCATTAACACCGCTGAGCATCACGACCAGCTCATGGGGGCAATAGTGAGTGGAGTTCCTATTATAGGGAAAGAGGGAGTTGACAGTAGGAGTTGAGCTTAAACTTTGCTCGTTCCGAGTAAACTCAAAAGTTAAGATACCGACGGATCAGGAGTTACAAAAGAAAGCGTCCGAAGGGTAACAAAGATGCAACAACATACTCCCTTCATGTTGCTAAACAGTGAGTGTGGTTCATTTTATGATCGAAGATGACAGGAAAATGACCTCCTCACCCGAGAACGACAGTTAAATCATAAAACCTTTGCGACCCTACCGACTGTTAAAAGGAAACAAACAGAGTAGCGGTGATATAGATGAGTCTCCGAATGCAGCAAATTAATTACCATGCGAAGATTTTGTCCATATGAGCCCAAGAAAAGAAAGAGAGATGTCATGGGTGATGAGTCGGACAATGTAATCAGACTCATAGTCATTATTTCGCTACCACAAAACGGCCTGTAGAGACGATGGAAAAACCTCTGTCGTCGCAGTGGGGATGGCGGCCCGGTGCTGTGTCACCATAGCTACAGCTAAACAGCTGTAGCGTCGTCGGGCGGTAACATCGCCCGCCACTACAGATCAAACGGAAAAAATGAAAAAAAAAAGTGGATCTGGCTCCGGTTGCCGCCGCCTCGCCAGATCCGAGAAGTGGAGGAAGAAGTCGCCGCCGTCACCTCGCTGGATCCGAGAGGTGGAGGAAGAAGTCACCACCATCATCGTTTGCCACTTGCCGAAACCCTTCGTCGGGCTCTGAGCCTGCGCCACACCGTCAGGGGAGGGAGAAGAGGGGGTCGGCCCTTTGCCGGGCTCTGAGCTTGCTCCACGCTGTCAGGGAAGGGGCGGAGGGTGCAGGCCCGCCCTCGCGTCATCGAGCGGGCTAGGGAGAGGAGGGCCTCGAGCCTGGATCTGCAGCCAGGGGAGTGAGAGGAGGGGTCGTGCGCCCTGCCATGCCGGCGAGCCTAGATCTGCCGTCAGAGGAGGGAGAGGAGGGGATGGGCTACCGCCGGCGAGAGATATATAGGAGGGGGCAGGGCGCCCTACCGCGCCGCCCTCGAAGGCCCTGATTCTAGATCTGTCATTGAAAGAAGGGGAGGAGGGGCTGGGCCGCCGCCGCATTGTCAGGTGAGAGAGAGGAGGGGTCAGGGCTGCGCCCCGCCTCGCCGCCATCGAGGCCTCGCTCCGCAATAGTGGTCGTCGAGGTGGGGAGATGTCGTGCCGTCGCGGTGGGAGAAAAGGGAGGGATAGGAGTCGAAGTGGGAGCGAAGGAAAGAGGGAGAGGGGGAGAAGGATCCCGACCGTCGATGTGGGAGAGAAGAGAGCGAGAGTGCAAGTGGGAGAAGGGAGGGAGGCAGCGCTAATAACTAGGTAATAAGAGAAGGGGAGGCGGCGCTGAGAAGGGAGCTGGTGAGCTGGGGGTTAGGTTTTCGTAGGTTTTATACACCCGTCGGAGATATTGGGCCGGGAGTTGTAAATGGGCCTGGAAAAGCAGTAGCTAGCGTCGGGTTGTTGATGGTGGATGGACCGCCGCTGAAAATTGGTTTGTAGCGACGGCACATAACATGGTCTGCCTCTACAAATAGGTAGGACTGGCCTGCTGACAACTATCGCTACAAATGAGAGAAGCATTTCTAGCGACGGTCCAAAGTAAAACCGTCGCTACAGTAATCACTCTGGAGCTTTTTTGTTGTAGTGTTTATCTATGTAGGAACTAGATCCAATTTGTACCTGATTTGAAGTGCTGCATGTATTGTCATTTTTTGACAATAAGCTGAAAATTCACTGAATCCTTATTTCCAGAACCACGCAAGTTTTGAACCACGATATCTATTTACCATTTCCCCGTCATGGACCATAACATGTCAACAATTGATTGCCCATGCAATTGAACCATGTTACTATTTTTGTAATGTCGAAAATATCATTAGTTCTTTTATTCCTATATCACAATTTGATCAAATTGATCTCTCAAAAAACACCATCGCCTGCCCGGATAGCTAAGCTAGAGAGCTCAATGCCATCTAGGGATGGCAATGGGTACCCATAACCCGATACCCGATGGGTTTTTCCTCTATTAGGGTATGGATTTGGACCTATTTCTCACCCTATAGGTCTGTTAATAGGCATTTTTATCACCCATTGGGTACCACGGGTATGGAGCTATTCTCCTGCAACCCATACCCGTTTACCCATGAGGCCCACAAAATCTATGACACGTGGGTCCATCAGAGGTATATAAATAAAAGAGGGGTCAAAGAACCCTAATAACTAATACTACCTCCGTCTCTAAATATAGGGCGTTGTTGACTTTCAGACATCACGTTTCACCACTCGTCTTATTTGAAAAATTTATGAAAATAATATTTATTTTGTTATGATTTGTTTCATCAGTAGATATATTTTAAATATAATATAATTATTTTTATATTTTCATAAATTTTTTGAATAAAAGACGAATGGTCAAACGTGATGTCTAAAAAAATCAAACGCCCTATATTTAGGGACGGAGGGAGTATGTAGTCAAGTGTCATGAACTATTAGCGCTTGTGTGGTTACATTTATTTACATTTGAACAATTTAATCATTTCGATATGTTACTATATGAAGTTGGTTGTTAATTTTGTGATGCCAATTAATGGGTTTGGGTAACTCGATGGGTACCCACACCCATATGGGTGTGGGGATGGGAGAAATTTGAGTCCCCACGTGGGTATGAGGATGGGGACGGGGTATAAAACTCGAGACGGGAATGGGGACATTCACCGCCCCCCAGTGGGTAATGTACCCATTGCCATCCCTGACGCCATCCTCTACCAGCTTCATTTTTCGCCAGCGTGAACGTTTGGGAGGGCCATTGACTACGGTATCATACATAAATATAATTGATTGACTATGGTATAGTGCAGTTCCCCGCAAAAGAAAAAGAGATCATATATAGTATGATGATGCATAGTTTAACTAAACGTGCATTCCTTTTGTTGGTAGATTACGTGAGAAGTTAATTAGATTAGCATGTTTAGAAAATGCAACTCGCATGGATCAATCTGTGAGCAGCATCTGGAAGAGCATCTCGTTCCAGGCGTCGATCGGGCCGGGCAGGCACCAGTGCACGCAATCGTTGTACAGCGTCACCTTCTCCTCCGGCCAATGCCCGTACCGGCTCGGGTGCCCGTCCGGCCGCAGCAGCATCGCCGGCGTCGTGTCCATCAGCACAAGCCTCGCCGCCGCTCCTGTCGCCGCCGCCTCCGCCTTGGCCCTGGCGAACTCCTCCACCTGCGCCGTGTGGAAGTCGAGGTCGAGGCCGGCCATGCGCGTCTCGTTGGCGGCGTACGGCCGCGTCCGCCGGCAGTCGCCGCCCTTGTCCCACTCCCCGCCCTCGAAGTGCGACGTCGGCGACAGCGTCCGCAGGATCACCTTCGGCGCCGTCCCCGCGCCGACGGCGGCGGCGGCTGAGACGGTGGCGCGGAGCGCCGTTCGGAGCGCCATGCGCTGCGAGTAGCGCAGCGTGAGGTCCGCGACGCCCGGGACGAAGCAAATGTGGCAGCCGACGAGGCGGCCGGCGGCGTGGTAGAACATGGCCGGGCGCGTGTACCAGTTCGCCGCCGAGAGGAGGACGTAGTCGAAGCCGGCGATCCCGGCGAGTCAGGCGTCGTCGGGCTCGTCGAGGCGGAGGTGCCACAGATCGCCGGACTTGTTCGCCTTCACGAGGAACGGGGACCAGAACATGGCCACCGTGAAGTTGTAGGACTCGTAGCGCACTGTCGTGAATTGTGGATCAGGCGTCGGGGAGATGTCCTTGGGATATTCAACCTGCAAACGATCAAAGTAACTGTAGTTTAAGGTTGTAATTTGTGCTCTACTACACCTGGGTCATTATTCGACAACGTGAACAATGAATGAACGAGGAATTATTTAACAGACAAATCATAATGCTAATTTTGATGGACATTTAGCTAGAGAATGCCAGACAAAAAGAATTTCTAGCCTACATTCTCGGGGGCGGCGGAGATGAACAATTGCGTAGAACAACGAAATACAACAGTTACAAACGACAACTAAATCCTATCAAAGGTAAATCGGCATTTAGGTGACTAGTAGAAGACACACACCCAAAAAAAAAAAGTTCATTCTAAACTCATGTTTCTTGCAAGAACCAACAATGTGGCTGAATTCCAACTGCATTAACCAATTACGTACCTTGGACAGGAGGCACATGAGGGACTGCATCTGGTTCCTGGCCAACGAGTCCCCGACGAAGGCCAGCGACCGGCCCCTGAAGACGTCCAAGAACGCCGGCGAGTCGAAGCGCGGCAGCTCGCACCCGGACGGCCGCCACCGCCACCGCAGGAACCCGAGGTCCGGCCGGCCGTACTTGAGGCAGTTCTGGTGCTCATAGATGTGCGGGCAGCTCCGGTTGGTGTAGTACGGCCCGCTGCCGGAGTCGTCGGGGACCCACTCGCCCCGGAAGATGTCGCATCCCTCCGGCACCCGGGCGGCGCGGCTCTCGTCCCCGGGATGCTGACGAGCACCGGAGGAGGAGGAGAAGAAGAAGAAGAAGAAGAAGAAGAAGAAGAAGAAGAAGAAGAAGAAGAAGAAGAAGAAGAAGAAGAAGAAGAAGAAGAAGGCGAGGTGAAGCTAGAAGAAGTAGGCGAGGTGAAGCTAGACAATGTGTCGAGGAAAGAAGTTTGGCGGTCGTCGTTGGCGATGAGGAAGACGACGACCAATGTCACCACGAGCATCGCCGCGACGGACGCCGTCGTAGGCTGCTTGACGCGCTGAATCAGCGTCGCCATTGGAGATCAGCAGTGGCGCCTATGTGCTCATGGATTCAGAAGCAGAGCAGGGATGATCGATGAAAGGGGAGACGATCGAGGGAGAGAGCCCCGTTTGGTCCATGGGGCGTGCGTCACCGTGCCAGCTTGGCTGCGCTTTGTTTACGACCTCGTCTCCTCCCGTCTTTGGTCCTCGTTTATTCTTCGTTAAGCGGCCGGCAGGCCCATCAGACGGAGCTGGATGATGCGGCCACTCTGTCCATAACTCCATATACTATTGTTTGAGCAGTGAGCACGTCGGCGCCAGAACAGCCAAGTTTCTCTTTCATCCACCACGTTTTCTGCCTCTTGAAAGATTCTTATTTTATGTTCTCTTCTAGTTCTTTTGGACGGATCCACCAGCGAGGAAGCCTGGGTACACGCACGCACGATGTATGACATCGGAGCACTCAGCGCAAGTGCAGCCCCATCAGTTATATTCTAACAGAAAGGCTCTCAAACTCACAACAACAATAGCCGAGCTAGCTCTGCTAAGCTGTTCTTCACGAACGGATCCAGCCCAATGTAGAGTGTCTGTGCTTAATGGGCTATTACTTCCAATGAACTTTCTCCATTTCTTAAGAAAGTGCTATCACTACTGGAAAACGGAGTATCCATATATGGGGGCAAGCAAGGAGGTGTTGTAGCTAGTGATGTTCAAACAGGCCGGGCCAAGCAGGTGGGGCACGAAGCATGACTTTTTTGGCCCGGCCACGGCCCTGTTAGGCAAGGGGCAACCATTTCCCAAACGGAACAAACTAAACAACCATGCTAAGGGGCAAGACTGCAAGAAGGCAAGAAAATTATTCCATTTCCACGTTTGCATAAATTTGAAAGGGATCCTACCCCTTGATAAGCGGCTGATTTTCTTGTAAGTTTCGGGAGGACAGTATCATCACAGGCAGTTTTTTTTTTTTTTTTTGAAATGGAAAGGACCTTCCATTAACTCATGGGTGCCGTAGAATCGTTGGCCACCAAAACATCAATACAGCTTGGTACGCGTTCAAAATCGGACGAGCACGAACCAGACATAAACTGCCAGCTTAGCGTGTGAATGCCAAAAAGGTTGGCCGACCATGGGAGTCAACATGCTTTAGGTCTGGACTCCACCGTAAGTCCATACCCCTGTTTCTCAGTGGCCCAACAACCTCGGACTTGCTAGCTACTTGACATCCCTTCATGTATGGGCAGGCCATGCACTTCCCACCAAGGTTCTGTTTCTACGGGTAAAACTGACCCCCACCGAGATGATCGGTTTTTCGGGCAGGCCATGCACTTCCCACCAAGGTTCTGTTTCTACCGGTAAAACTGACCCCCACCGAGATGACCGGTTTTCGGAAAAACCGGTTTCAAAATTCACATTGCGAAATTTGAATAAAAAAACCTTGAAATTATCAGTAAATCAGATCGATGTACTAGAAAACCAGTCAAAATGTTTGGAAAACCAGACCAAAATTTGGGAAACCGTTTCAAGAGGAAAAATGAAAAAAAATGTAAATTTGAAAAATGAAAACAAAAAAATATGTAAGAAAACTAGATGCTATTTGAAGTGCACAAAAGTTCGATAGTTTGCTTGGTCAAAAGAATCTAGGAAGGTTGCTGGTTCGAAAAAAGATTTTTAAAAAAGGTTTTTTCTTCCTTGTTCAACCCAGAAAGCTTGCTCGATTTTTATGTGACAGTCCAAAAGATCGAATCTACGTGTTCTTTTTTTCACCATTAGATTGCATTTGATATAGTTTTTACATATTTTTGTTTTTTAATTTTTTATAAAATTTGAAATCGAAAACTGAACTACCGGGTAAACCGGACCTGACCGGTTTTTCTGAAAACCAGTCCGGTTTATTGTGGTTTGTAAACCTTGCTTCCCACCCACTTCCAGGACCAGGTCCACTTGCCGCTTGAAGTTCAGTTCTTGCCTTGGCACAACGAATCCAAGAAAGCACAAAAGAAAAGAAAAATATGATAGACAAAAGGGGGAAAAGCTTAGCCCCTAGTGACTCTTAATCCCTAATAATGATGGGGAACAAATAAACAACTAGGTTCAGGATATGTTGGAATCACCTTTCTTATGTTCTCTAAATTTCTTTTTGAAAGAAGAAACCAACTCATGCAACATGACGCATGCATGCATTCATATATATTTTCTTCATCCACAGTTCTTTGAAAAGAAATTTGTTTGAAAATTTTAAGAAATTAGCTATACTTGGTCGGTACTGTTTTTTTCAAGAAAACCTTTTTTTTCAAATAATGGAATGTCATTGAGTTACTGTGATTTTAAAAGAAAACAAAACTCAATATATCATTGACCAAAATAATTATAAACATATACCAAAATTAAACGTATGTGTTCTGAGAGTACCATATCCATTTCGAAAAGTAGAAAACAAATCTTTCATTGTGGAACTAGGCATATGTCTCACTATAAATTGTTTGCAAAAGTCCAATTTTACTAGAAAATTGGTGCGCTGTTTTGCGCACTACTACCCGTGCTAAGCTTGCAAGCTCGGTGGTATTTTCAATTTTTTCGTTGGGCAGTTTTCCTACAGTGTCACTCAGAACATATTCATTAAGTAGTATATTATACTGATGCTACATTTGTGGGAGTCAAATATGATCAAGATGAGATCATCCGGAGTGACTGGAGGAACTCAGCCATATATGTGTTTGAGGATGGCTCTTGGTACGGTGTAAAGTTTGTGGAAGCGTTGAACCCCTTAAGGCCGTTGTACCAGTATCAAACGCTCTTGTACTGTAAAGATAGATCCGGCCATGATAACAGGTCAAGCACAAGAACCATTAACCAAATTACATATCTTAACAGATGGATGTCCTTCCTGAAAAACCTGAAGAGAACCTAGCTAGCATTTCGAAAGAACGTGCAGATTAGCAGAAGCCAATATAAAGAAATCTTTTAATATGGTAAGATGATACAGGAAAGAACAAGCAGAGATGATTGCCTAAACACATAGGACAGAATGAATTGACACTGAAATATTGAATCGGCATGTGTTGAGTGCCTTTTTGGCTCAAATGAGGTTATGCAAGTATCAATAATATATTATTGATGCTAAACTGAAGGTGTTAGTATTTAAGAGAATAAGTATCTAGGAAGGCAGTAAAATATGCAACCTTTTTTGTAATCACCATTCTTGTATAACTTGGTCATACTTCTTTTTTTTTTTAGCTACATGCAGATGTTATGGAATATGAAAGTACATAACTAACACTTTTTTTAATTTTTAGAAACCACCAGAAATGTAATGCTAGAGTGAGAAATGTCATTCGGTTAACTATAGGTGACATCACTGAACAATCTTTGTAATATATGATCTGAAGCTTGGAAGCTTAACTGAATTCTGAAGGTATATTACGGCAAAAAATATGATTTAAATACGAAGAATCAAGTAACCTTGCTACGGAAACCAAGAAACCCAAGAGCTTGGGAAAGGAATTGTAGCATTTTCAGTAGTATGTCTTTATTGTAATGGAGGATCAAATTGGGGATTTCAAGTGTACTGCAGCTAAAGTGTACCGCAGATCTTGAAACAATCCTAATTCACTGAATTAATTGAAACTAAACCACATTGATCAGAGCTCATGTGTCTAAACCAGGCCTATGAATTCTATTTGTTGAATGCTACAATAAGAATATTTCGGTAGTAATTTGTATATAATCAACCTCAGATAGTAATATTTGCAGTTTGCAGTACGAATGACTTAGTTGGTCAAAGTATGAATCGGCAAAACTGAAGCTTGCACTTGCATTTGCAATTAGATAAATACTATCATTCAAGAAGAAATATACCTATGAATCCAGAAACTTGTACTGACATTTGGTTTCTAATGAAACTGTTAGCCTATGAATCCAGAAACTTGTACTGACATTTGGTTTCTAATGAAATTGTTATGAGTATTCTGGTGTGTTGTAAGGGCCATGGAAAGCCACGGCCAGAGTTGACGGGATGCAGAACAATGGCGCATCTCTATGCGTAAAACCACAGCAGTCCTTTAACCACGTTCGGCAGGCTCTCAATACCTGAGTCTTGGAGAGAATCGCACAACTGACAGCAAGCAGGACTCGACGACGTGCAGAGCGCGTAGCGGGCCGTCATCCTCGCCGCGAACCGCTGGCCGGACAGAGCTCCGGCATGTCATCATCAAGAACTGTAGGCTGCTGTCGCAAGCAGTAGAAGGACGGTGGTAGTGTTGTGACTTGTTCGTCCATAGAGTGACCTTGACGGTCAAACACAGGTCGTGTGGTAGCTGGTTGATTGCTCTGTACGAGTGCGTGGAGAGGAAGAGGAGGTCAGAGGAGAATTACGACGCAGGCGACGCGACTGCGGCAAACGCGATGGGGAGGGAACTGCGGTAGGAGCGGGCAAGGTCGACGGGTGGAGGAAGGGTCCAGAGTCCATCAGGTGCCGAAGCTTCTCGATGTGTTCTAGCTTGGGAAATCAACGGTGGTAGTAACACAGGTTAGCAAATCAACGGTGGCAAGCTCAAGATGGCAACGACCAATCAGAAGCAAAGAAACTTCACGTTTTAGAATAGAAAAGATGTTGCTTGCACTGTTCATTCTGGAGTAACTTGAAAAGCCAATAATTTTTTTCCTGATTTATGCAAAGGTAGGGCTCCATTATCTACTATTTAGTATTAATAAAAAATGGTAAAATAACAGGAATATCTCTAGCTTACGTAGTGGCACATGATGAACTTTTCAGTCTAGGAGTATATGATGGATGAACACCATGCATCCCTCCATGACGTGTGCTATAGAAAAGATGGCAACATATTGATATGCCTGTATCCCAGTGGCTTTAGTATCATATTAAGCAGCAAGCCTAAACAGCACAGAGTAATGATTAGCTTTTATTAAAAGTGAATAATTGGGTAAGAAAGTAAAAGAAAAGGTCATGAGTTGCCTGATTCTTTGGATTTATAATTTTCTCTTGCCCATCCAACTTTCTGAATACTTACAACAGTTATATACTCTACTTGCTACTTTCAGTACTTTAGCATGTCAAATACCGACACGACACTGCTTAAGACAAAATCGGTGAAGTATAATTTGTACAGCTCGCAAGAGACTAAAAGGAAGCTTATTGGTATCGTACTTGGAACTTATTTATAATTTACTATTAGTCCCTAATTAATTAAATACTTGGCAAAGTTTTCAAAGCTACAATTACTTTACGACTGGTAGCTAGGTCTGTAAAAAGACGAAGCAAGCAACCTTGTTGATGCTACAAGTCCAAATTATCGTCTCTACAGTATGGATCCAACCGCAAACCCATGTGTGCCAACAAATCTATGAGTAGTCGATAAGGAGACTTCACGTATAGTCATACTTCGCAGTACTTGCACTGTAACTTGTTGTATATGAAGAAGCACTTTTCTTTTCTTTTTCTTTTTTTTTTTGTTGAAAAAAGTAGCATTTTTTCGTTTCTACTCTATGTGAGTACTTGGCAGTAGCTTGCATTGTATCGCAGTACTTCGCAGTGCGGTATAAGTGTATATATAAACTAAGGGGTCTCTCCTGCAACCTAATTAAATGGGCAACATCTATAAACCATGAGAAAATTCCTTCTATGGCCTCAAAAAAGATGGTGCTTCCTTCTTTGGCCCTTTCCAAATCGAACTTCCCTATAAGGACCAAAACCATTTTTCATTTCCTTCCATGGCTCTTCCGTCAATTTTAGCACTTAACAGTGTTAAATGGAGGGTAAAAAGACTATTTTACCCCTGACATAAAATAAAACTTGTCTTATTAAAAATATTATTAATGTTACTATTATTGTACTGTTGGTTTTCATTTTTTAAAATTATTAATTATGTATCAGGTTAGTTTTAAATTTAATTCAAAATTTGAGCTTTTTTCATTCAAATTTCATAATTGTACCAAGAGGTGAATTAAAGTTTATTTATATCAGGGGTAAAACGGTCTTTTTACCTTTCACTTAACGCCGTTAAGTGTCAAAATTGACGGGAGCCATGGAAGGAAACGAAAAATAGTTTTGGTCATAATAGGGAAGTTCGATTTGAAAAAGGCCAAAGAAGGAAGGACCATCTTTTTTGAGGCCATAGAAGGAATTTTCTCATAAACCATGGAATGACAGGCTGTTCTATTTTCTGACTCGATCCTAATTTTCCACTTCTAGCAAAAATATATTTACACTTATAAATTTGTGTTTTGAGATCGTATGGTAGTATGACATTCAAGATATAAATCACCGACATCTTAATGATGGACTGCAAACTATACACATAATTAAGAAACAACTTAAACGATCTGTGAGTAATGAGATCAAACCACAACATAGTTGCACATAACTAAAACACCGAAACATGAAAATTGAAAAACCCTTGTTCACAATGGCAACAGTCAAAACGAAACTCAGACGCCAACATGCAAATTACGTAATATGACAGCGTGATCGAATCACTTGTTAGCTAGGCGCGCGTGCAGTAGTCTCCTCGGCGTTCTGGAGTCAGACCCTGAGGAGGTAGATGCTGAGCTCCGGCCCCGTGCTGCCGGCAGCGCCGCCGTCGGGGTTGACCATGTAGAACGCCTCCGAGTCCCTGGACCCCACCACCCTCTCGAACTTGGCCCGCATGTACATCATGTCGCCCTCGCCGGCGGCAGTGGGAGTTGAAACGCCGGCGTCGTCGTCGGGGAGCACGCCGGCGCCGACGGAGACGGGCTCGACGGCGCGCAGCACGCGCCAGTCGTCGGCGCCGCACTCCCGGCGCACCGCGTACCCGCACTTGCGGCCGTTGCAGTAGGCGCGCCACGTGGGCTCCTGCACCAGCGCGCGCCGCTTGCTCTGCTGCTGGTCACCTGCTTGTTGCGGCAGTTGTGCCTTGTCGCACTCGAGGGCGATGCGGACGAGCCCCGACGCCATCTCCCTGACGAGCGCAGCGGTGGAGTAGGCGGCGAGCTCCAGCATCATCGCCGGCGGGGCGCGCGGGTCGGCCTGCAGCGCCACGTGCACGCGCCCGCGCCGCCGCCCAAAGATGGTGCCCGTAACGCACGACCGCGACCCCAGCGCCGCCGGCCTGCTGCTGACTCCCCTCCCACGCCGCGCGCGCGCCAGCACGGCGAGGATCGCCGCCCGGAGTCGCGTCAGCGCCTCGCCGCGCCGCTTCCTGCACGGCGTCGCGGCACCCCCCACAGAGGCAGGAACGTCGTAGTAGGGCGTGGCGCCGGCGAACATGGAGGCGGCCTCGTCGTCGTCGTCGTAACAGGCCTCCTCCTCATCGGGCACCTGCCCCAGCGGCGACCGGCCGCCGTGCCGCACCTTGCTGGCGCGCTTCCTGAGCAGCCATTGCAGGTTGGCGAGCCCGCTGGTGCTGCCCCATGCGCTGGTGCTCTTGGACGGGAGCGGCGAGGCCGACGCGGCGGCCGGTGACGCCGCCGCCGCCGCTGCGGGGAAGGCTCTTGCCATGACGCACGGCTTCAGCTCCCGTGCATGAGAGAATGCAGCACACTAGTGAGAAGAGTATATCAAGAGAGAATGGAAGAAGAAGAGGAGGAGGAGCAGAGAGCGTGGCAGCTTTGTTAGAGTGTGCAGTGAGAGAGGAATTCGGAAGCTTTAGGCGTGCAGCAGCAATGCGACGACGTCCTCATCCTGTGCTAGCTTTGAGCAGGCAGGGGGTGCAGCTACCGCGCGCTGCGGAAGCCTGCATAAATACTTAACCGGACCACACAAGAAGACCTGGAGAGAGAGAGAGAGAGAAGGCTGGTTGGCAGAGCAGACAGACCTACGCCCACCAAACCGGTAACAAAGGGATGGCTTTGATGTGCATGCCAAAGAATTTTAACTGTTTCGCTTTCGCTTTCAATGGCGACCACGACGGGACGAGGAGCAAGATCAGAGAGGCAGGACGGACATCGAGAGCCGCAACCCCGCCTGACGCGCGTATGACACTGACGTCGATCATAATCTTCGAAACGTTCAACGCGTCGCAGAAGGCAGCAGAGCACGCTGCGATGGGCGCCCACAATTTGCAGGTTTCCTTCATTCTCGTGTTTGGACTTTGGGTATCTCCATCCATGGTTAGAGAGCTTCATTGCTGTGCATGCACGTACACTCCTGAGCTCTTCTGTCCGGTCCTCAATATTCGCATGCATCTCGATTCTCGAGTGCAAGTACATACTCCCGTGATAAAGTGGAACCTCACGCAACTGAGAAACCTACTAAGTGCCTGTTCGTGTTTTTAGGCCTAGAGATCACATCAAAACTAATCTTGCTATTTAGGCGTCTTAAATAAGTTTAATTACAAAACCTTTTTACAGATGTGGGCTAATTTACGAGACGAATCTAATGAGCCTAATTAATCTATGTTTCGCTACAGTGATGCTACAGTAACCATCGTCTAATCACGGCTTAATTACTCTCATTAGATTCGTCTCGCAAATTAGCACAAGGTTCTGCAGTTATTTTTATAATTAGACTTATTTAAGACGCCTAAATAACAAAATTAGTCTTGATGTGACCTTTAGTCCTAGAGAAACGAACACTAAATCAAGAGGACGACTACGCATCAAGTTTGATTTTCGGTGCACCGTTTCGAATTTTCAAATCCCCGATTCCTAGATTTTTCTCATGTCTCCCTTGATGCAAACATTGTTTGTACGTATTGACGTGGATATCGATGTGACATAAGTAATCTATACTATATCAGAGGCCAGCGTGATGCTCAAGCTTCGCTTCGCTTCGCTAATTGTGCATTCATAACTCAAATTATTTACCAACACGCATGGCCAACACTGATGCAGAAAGCGATCTTAGTTATCATAACACCATCATTATCTCATCATCACCAAGCCGAAATATATAAAATGGACACGATTTTGTCAGTGCCGTGTCGCCAATGGGATTATGTATATTTATGTATGTGTGACGGTGGATGATCACATCATTGAGATATGCTCAAAACATTTAAGAAACCGTCAAGCTGAAAAGCTAATTTATGCGCGAAATCGCGATCATTGAAACATGGATTAAAGAGTTGTAATCATGCATGCATTGTCACGCCTGTGGGATTTTTTTTATATATTTTAGAAACCGATCGAGCGTATGATTTCATTACTGGATCATGAAGCATATCTGTTAAAGTCTGCATTGTCCTTCACTGCCTATTTTAAGGAGTAGATGAAACAAAACCTTGAAGCATCTCAAAACATAGTAGCCAGTGAAGAAAGAAAGCTGCAAGTACACCCCAAGACATAACCCTCTCTGTTACTTGTTCAAATCGAATCACATAGATATGGATGTTTCTTGAGTGGATCCCTAAAATTACTGGATCGATCATGTTCTGCTCGTGCCTTTTTAGCAAAAAGGAAAAAAAAGCGGTTCTGTCAGGTTAAGGCGGTTAAATGGAGGCAAAGCATTCGGTTGACCACAATTTGCTGGTATGTACTACGTTTTTCCTTCTACAAATTAAATCTCTATCAAATTATGACTCCAAGCTGCGACTGCAACAGAAGCACCTTTCCCGGCGATATAGCGCTCGAGATAACACGATCACGCATCAAAAGGCAAATTCTAGCCATGCATGCCGCGAGCCGTAGGCTTCAGCCTGTCCAGCTGCCATGATCATAATTCTCGTACGAGCTCTGCAAAAGAAGCCAACAAAAGAACAGAGCAGCAGTGAAAATGAATGGCTGTCCGTCAGTGTCGCCGTTGCATTCTAGTCGTAGGCAGTACCGATTGACAGCCTACATGCACGGCATCGATAAATATGCCGGATCCAAAAAAGCAATCACAAACGGGAAAAGCTTCTACTCAGAGGCAAGCAGGCAAAGATAAAGAGCTCTAGTGAGTAGAGTAGTAGCTATCATCTCTTCTGTCTCTCTAACCCCTCTTTAGTCTTTACCGGGCAGTGAAGCTAGAATCTTGCTACCACTGCTCTTTCAGACATGCATGACTCTACTTTTTCCCACCTTAAAAGGTTAGGATTTGGATTTGCATTCTACATTGTTCTCCTATGTCCTGCTAAGAAATGAGCAAGGAGTTGAGATGCCCACATGTCAAAGGCTTTTAATCCTCTGCTACTGCAGAGGACTGTCGATCAGGAATAGGGTTCAGTCAGTCGAAAGCCTGCACCTGCTATTTGGTAGCCATGCCGAAAAAATCCGGAGGCAACGAGAATTCAGATCTTTTGAAACTGTTACCCGACTGGCAGTCTGGTATCTCAGCTCTTAAGAAGTTTGTATGGGATTCTTCAGCAATCTAGGAGTATAGTACAAATGAATACGATGGTGGTGGTGGTGTTGTGTTGCCCGTCATGCCTGCTGTCTCTGAAATGATGCAACTACTTAACCTTTGGTTTTATGCCAAAATGTTTAAAATCAAGTAGTACTTCTAAAATTGGTGCACCGAGCACACAGTATATGCTCGGCGCACCAATGAACTTTTGGAGACACATAGATTCATTATATAATCCACATAGTGAAAAGTGAATCTTGTGTATTTCCGCCAATTCATTATTGATTGAATGTTGTGGTGTGTTATCGCCATCCAGAATTATAACTGCCTCACCCCACCCGGAAGGCCCAAAGACTTTTCTGTGCTCTGCATTTCCTCTTGTCCATTTCACCACCTTATGTAAACTGTGGTCTCCTCGGGCAAGATAACCAGAGTATACAGTCTGAAGGACACCCGTCATTCTGTGTATAAATATTTGGGCTGGAACAACATCGGTTTGCGCCTTTCATGTTGCGAGATCAGTCGGAAGAGAAGAATGAAATACTCTGTTCTGGGCCTTGGTTGCCTGCATATTCAGAAACACGTGAATCAGTTTTACCACATCACACAAATATGGCGTCGCCAATAATACAGAAAACTTGAATCCATACCTCTTTCTGCCAGTCGGTGCACGCTGTGATAATCACAAGCAGAACGACTTGCACTAGAACGCCGCAAATGATTCCTGTCCAAAGGCCCTGCTCAAACATTGTCGACGTATCAGCAGCAAGGTGACTAGTACTATGTGCTTTCATGTTACGTAATATATCGAAGTTATGAGACGAAAAAAAGTTCAGAAATTTGTTGGAGTGACAGAGGCAAGAGCACCATTCCGCCGACGCGGAGGACAAATGCTATGAGGTATGCAGCCGGGACGCCGACGGCGTAGAACGCGCCGAGGTTAACCCAGGCGCCGATCTTCTGCCATCCACAGCCTCTGGCCACACCTACAGTACAGACATGTCCAAAGAGTGTTAGCTTTTGAATATCACAATCTGCACATAACTGAAAATGCTGCAACTGTAAGTTGCTTTGGTTTGGACTCGTCGCTAAGTGGCTGGAACATTCAGAATCAGACTGCAAGTAAAGCTGTACTAGTACCTGCAAGGGGACACTGAATTCCATCAAAGAAGTTGGACACGGCGATTAATAGCATCATCCTGGCCACGTATGTCACGACCTCCTCCACGTCGCTGTAGGCGTGGCCCCAGACGTAGCGCACGCACACCAGCACCAACCCCATGACCAGTCCTTCCGAAACGGCTAGGAACATGACGACGCGCACGGCGAGCTGAGGCCCGCACCGAGCTCGTTTGAGACACGAGTGCTGCACAACCAGATAGTATATTCAGAACATGTTAATTTACAGAACTGAATAAGTGTCCTGCTAACTTCGATGCAGTGTGTTACTCCACCTGATTGCGGCGCCAAGGCCGTAGGGGATCATGAACAAGCAGTTGGCAGTGTTGAGTCTGTAAAACGAAGCTCCTAAGTTAGGCATGGAGAGAAGACAAAAACTAATGAAGTCTGAAAATCCACAAAAATTGAAGATGATAGTCTCGTACGTGATCGATAGGACGGATGTTTCCAGCTGGGGGTTCGGAAGAAGGCCTGACAGGAGCACAAGCAGCTCAAAGGACCACCAATCCAAGCTTCAATGACAATGGCATTGTATCAGTAACAGTACCCATCACCAGCTACCAAACTAACTGATTGGCAGTATGCAAACCGCGAAGAACACGATTGGTCATAATTCAAAATTGCAAATTAAGTAGTAAATCCTCACTCACCAGACCATCAGTGCGGACGGCACGGCGAGCTGGAGGAAGCCGAGCGCGTCGCGGAATGCCTCGGCGGAGAACCCCGTCCACGTCTCCTCGCAGCTCGGCGAGACCCTCACGTACACGGCGAGCGCGGCGACGTTGATCCAGTACGACACGGCGTTGCCGAGCGCGGCGCCCTTGCCGCCCATGCCGAGGCCGTGCACGAGCGCCCAGCACACGGGCACGTGGCACGCCGCGGCGGCGCCGGCGCAGGCCATCACCGGGAGCACCACGTTCTGCGTCTGCAGGAACCGGACGTGGCACTGCAGCAGCCCGTACGCGAACAGCGCCGGGGTCATCCACCGCGCGAAGGCGCCGGCCTCCGCGGCGATGTCGGCGTCCTGCCCGAACAGCAGGAGGATGTCGCCGGCGTAGAACCAGAGCACGGCGAGGGGGACGCTCGCCAGGGTGAGGATGAACATGGCGCGCTGCTTGTAGATGCCCAGAAGGTGGTACTGCCTGGCGCCGAACGCTTGGCCGCACAGGGTGTCCAGCGCACTTGCCATGCCGAGCTGATCCATGGGATAGACAGAACAAACTTGGTTTAAATTATGGGACAATAGCCTTTTTTTGTCGCAGTCATCAGCTCATCGTTTGTTCTACCCGCTACGGTCGAAGAAAGGACATATGGAGTCAACTTTACTCAAGAAACTGCATGGAAGACAATAAGAGCTGTGTGTAGGAGGCCTTTTTTTCGCTGCTTTTATTTTGTTTGTTTTATCATTGTAACGTTTGGGTTCTTCTAATGATGGACGACTATTGTCGGTGGTTGTATTTGGTCGTAACTTTCTTGCAAGTAAAGACCAGTGCGGCTGTAGCTTTGCAAAAGTTGATCCAAAGGAGACGCTTAGGAGAGGTGGGAGCGGTGATTTGCAAAAACGCCTTTGCAAATCACCTCTTCCAGCTCCCCTGAGCTTGCAAATCATCTCTCCCACCTCCTCTGAGCGTCCCCTTGGATCAACATCGTGTGGCTCAAATTGAAATTTTCATAGTTTACACGGAAAGTTGGTTTCCACCAGATACATTCCCTCAAAAAATGCCCTAGCCTGCCTCTTCTCCCTTGCTCAGACGGCCCAGCCCTACTTTCTCCCTCGCCATTGCACACCCTGCTCCTACGCTGTCGCCATTGCACACTCTGGATCTCCAACATGCAGCCAACCACCCTCGCTTTACCTGTGAGATCCGATGGAATCATTCCCCAACCCCGCAAAGAGACCCGTCATCTAGCTCAAGGATTGCTGTGCCCGTGTGTTACGGGCTAATGAAAATGACATTGAAAACTCAAAAATTCCATTTGGTGTGTCAATGACAAGGTCATCTCAATTGTGGCATTTCCAGGATTCTGAAGTTTAACAATAGGATGAAAGAATTTATTCCAAAAATTATCAGGCACCAGTGTATCTATACAAACAATAGAAAATTGTACCGTTGCCATTGAAAACTTAGAGTTGGCGCATATGCCACTGAAATGGAGGAATGAAGCTATCTTCTGCCATTGGCTCCTATCGCCAAGTTTAAAAAATGAGAAATTGTTGGAGCATCAAAAGGACAAATATGCCCTCATCTGCATCTTCTCTCTTGCTCAGGTGGCCCAGCACTACTCTCTTTCTCGCCACTGCACCTTGCTCCTGCGCTGTCGCGCCTCCCTCGCCATTGCGCACCTCAGTTCTCCAACATGCGGCCAACTACCCTCGCCTTACACGTGAGATCGGACTCCCCAACCCTGGCCGAGAGACTCATCGTCCTACTTAGGGATTGTCGTGCATGTGTGTTACTAGCTAAAAAGCGAAGCAGGAAAAGAGATAGAGGTAACAATATCCTTTTTTTTAAAAAAAAAGTTAGACGATGTTTTCTCTCCGTTCCAAAACAATGGCATCCATCATTGCCACATAAGCAAATGAGTGGCATATGTGCCAACTAAAATGTTTTAATGGCAAACCGGTGGCAGTGGTGCGAATCGCCCAAATAGATCTAGCCGAACGGTCCAGACTAGTGTATTAGGGGTCTTTGTTCAGGACAGTTTTTCAAAGTTTGAAACTAAAAAATACTTAAAAATTACGGCAGATTTCGTTTCTATGCGGCTGGCAAGGGGGCTTGAGCAGGCAAGGGGGGCTTCCAGCAGGCAAGGGGGCTTGAGCCCCCCGCCCCCCGCCCCGCCCCTGGCCGGCCACACCTTGTCCCCATTTCCGTGCGGCTGACGGCAAGAAGGTACAGGGCGAAGCTAGCAGGCGAGCTCATCGGTGTCAGCACGCTCAGCCGACAGAGTCAATAACGGTAATGAACAACGCTAATTAGTAGTTTACATGTAAAATTCTAAAAATCATCGGTGTCAGCTGACACCGGAGGCTCCATGTGGCTTCGCCCCTGAAAGGTACGTGCCATCATTGCTCGATGCCATCCACTCCTCCCACGCGCTCCTCCCTTGCCCTCGCCCACTCACAACTCTCACACACTGTTGCTGGCCCGAGGCCACCGCCCCTTGAGGACAAGCTCTCTCCAATGGCTTTCGGCAAGGCCTGGGGCAGCGACCTCGAATTAGGAAGGGGATCCAATGGCAAGCTTGAAGGAGGGATTGGCCTGGGGCAGCAAACTCGGTTGGCAGTTGATCTTGACAAGAGTGGCGAGCTTGGGATTTGTAACGGAACGGTCCACCTGCAGTGTGCTAGGGGTCATGTTTCTGGTCATGAACTAAACAATAGCTGGACTGATGTGAACCAATTTCCATTTCAGCTGTTTCCTTTTTACAGTCAAAAAATTGAACTGAACTGTTGGCCGTTTTCGTTTCCACTTCCACACGTCGATTTTAATTGGAGAGCCAATTCCATACACCCAAGTCGATCTAGATACTATTCCAACAGTATGGGCCAAATCCTTTGAGAAATAGAAATTATTTCTCATGGAAGGAAAAAAAGAAAACAAGACTGAAAACCTAGTGCACATGGTGCAAAAAATTTAGAAAAAATTCTTAGCTTGATAAACAGCGCCGGTCGTGTTCGCGGGCTTCTTGCCTAGCGGGGAGAACACCACCAATGCAATCTCGTCTGTCGTATGACTTGTTGGTCGTGTTTCTATTATGGTGTCCCAGGTCGCGTTCGCGGGCTTCTAGCCTTGCGGGGAGAACAGCACCAATGCAATCTCGTCTGTCGTGTGACTTGTTGGTCGTGTTTCTGCGGACAGTTATTGGTCGTAGGTCGCTTACGGTTGTTTTGATCGCTTTCCAGCGGTGCTCCAGGTCGTCCTCATGTGTTGTTTGCCATGTGGCGGAGCGCACTCAGGGCCTTGGTCGTTGTTCGGCGTGTCCCGTGTTGGTGATCTGGTCACGTGCCTTGTGTGATGGGCCATTATGGTTTGCTAATTTTTATCTTGGTCGCGCTTTCATGTTTCGAAAGTTGTGTGACTGGTCGCTCGGAGGCTTCGAAGGGGACAGAACAAGTGGTGTTTCACTCCAAGCTCTCTATTTGGTTGCTCTATGCTAGGAAATCTCTGTCGAAGCTCATCACACGAAGCTAGGAAGATCATCTTGTCGAGGCGTGACGAACTAGTATAGGTCCTGTTGCCGTTTTAGGTCGTAGTGCTAGTGTCTTGCTGCTAGCCGTTTGTTTCGTTTTAGTTGTTTCTTTTTCTTCTTGTCAGGCCTTCGGGTCTCATGTAATAATTTGTAACTCTTCTTCTTCTTAACGACATACGTGCTCCGCACGTTCTCGAAAAAAATAAACAGCGCAGGTCTATGTAGGATCAATTTGTATATTCCAGCTACTCTGTCACTTCACAGATAAATTATTCATACAATTGCTAGTACAAGGTAAAATCACGTGACTCATACAATTGCTAGTACAAGGTAAAATCACGTGACTCACTAAGATATGGATCTTAGCCGAAGGGGTAAGGGCATGTACAACGCGTCCCTTCGCCCCGTCTCTGTGATGGGTTTTTTGCAAAATCCCCCCCGGTTTGGCGGCTCCTGTCGCCTCACGAGGCGACGCTGCTGGACCGTGCTCCGAGGCGGAGCAGACGACCGCGCCTCCCGCTGTACGCCCTCGTCTTCGCGAGGCGACGGCGCTCGGATCCCGCATGGGGGGCGCGCCCGCGGGAGTTCTTCGCGCCAAATCCAGCTCCTCTCGCGCCAAATCGAGCTCGAGCCCGATGGCGAGGTCCCCCGCTGCCTGTGAAGGGAGGGAGGGGAGAGACTACACCGGAGGCCTCGAATCCGCCGCGGGAAGTAGCCCGTCCTCCTCACCCTGCCTCGATCTCCCTCTCCAAGCCGCCGCTGCCCAAGGTGAGCCTAGGTCGAGCTTCCCCATCCTCTCCTCTCTCCCCGTGCCCTTGGATTGGCGAATGGTGGCTGGAATCACCGTCCCGGCGGAGCTCCAGGGAGCTCTGGCCGCTCCCATGGCGGATGGGAGCACGAGCCCCCTATGCTCTGAGCCTGAGAGATGCCTGAGGCTGAGGGATTCGTGTTTGGTTGCTGTAGCTTGCTCCTCTTCCCCATCGTTCCTTTTTCTCTTTGCACCAGTAGCCACAAAATCGTGAAATTGGCCACACAAACGACGAAATAAGAGAAATTGATCATTCCATTACCTTGTAGACCTCCTAATGAATCCATTTTGATGTTCACTAGGATCCTTGTCATCGGAAGTTGCCTCAGCGATTGATCTCCCAAGAGCGGAACAGAGGAGAACGGAGGAGATCGAGGGAAACGGAACTGCTTGTTGGCCTGTTTACGTAATGGCAAAGCGTATTAAATTGCCTGTAGATAACAAGGTAGTGTCTGGGTTGTATGACCTATCTGTAACATTGATGAGGAGACGACCCCTGTCTGTGGATTGTACATGCCCTAAGCAAGTAGATTGAGCAGCGTGGTACGTAGCCCATGCTCCTAATATAAACGGCGCCTCCTGCTAGTGCTAGGCTGCTCAACCTTAATGAACAATAACTGAGACCCACTTCGTACAAAGAGCAGGTGAGAGAGAGACACACGCACGGGAAGCAACTAAAGCGCCGGCATAGCACTCGCGTCAAGCGAAGAGCATGCGCATATGAAACCAACTGGAGATTGCACACGCACGGGCCAAGCGAATATTTCCATTCCTCTCTCCTCCGCCTCAGTTCTTTCGGTGACAAGGCAGGTTATTCGGCGGTCATTATGTTTTGCTCTAAAAGATACCGAAAGTATAATGAGATTTTATTAGTTTGTCTTTGACATGGAGAGAGATAAGATCTTTTATTGTCTGAACGCCTGAACGGGGCAGATGAGATACTCAGACAACTGAGGTTGAAATTTAGTATATCTAATTGTAATTAAGCAGCAGCTGAGGTATCAAAACTGTCACTTTCGTTTCCAAATCTGAATAGTATCGCATTTGTGCCAAAGAAAAAGAAAAAAAAGGTTCGCATTGTATTACGAGGTCACTAAAGTTTCGTACCAGATGCATTCTACTACCGGATATATACAAAGAATTACACACTGTACTCAACGCACAATAGAAACTTAAAATAGATGTGCGTACCCGTGTCTTGAAAATAATTGGTAGCGAGAAGATTTTACGAGCCACCCGTATGAAGTGAGCCGCGCCAAAAAAACAACGTGTGGAAGCACTTCACCTCCCCCGGAAACCGCCAAAATGGCGGCTTTCACGGAAGCTTTCACATCAACCCGTTCGCCCGTCGTGCACGGAACGGAAGTATGGACTAATGGACACGACACGAACTCTAGCTGTGCATGTTACGGCAGTACGTACCAGGAGGCTGAATCCGGTGACGGCGGCGAAGGAGCTGGCCAGTGAGGCGCCGGCGAGGGGCAGCTCGCCGAGGTGGCCGACGAACATGACGGAGATCATCGGGATCAGGTTCTGCAGCAGGCTGCCGGCGATGAGCGGCCCGGCCAGCCGCAGCTGCATCTTCACCTCGTCGCTCACGGCCCATGGGCTTTTCCTCCTCGCCTTTGGGAGGAGCAGGGCGTCCTCAAGGCTCGACGAAGCCTTCTCCATGGCCGGCGCTGGCTCCTTCCCTGCCGGACGACCAGTACCCTGTTGCTGACTCCCTCGATTTATGTGTGATTTGCAGAGTGAGGGGGAAGAGTGTTCTTTGGGAATCGGTTCCGCTGACGTCAAAGTCACGGGACTTTGTCTAGAGGGTCCACATGTCAGCCACAAAGTCACGGCTGACTTCACGTCAGGGGATCTCAATCCGTTCTTTGCGTATCGGCGGTGCTCAGCTTATATAGATAGATACTCCATTGGTGTGGTGGGGAATGGCAGAAGCACACAGCCGGAGCGAAAACGAACTGAAAAACATGGCCAGTATACACAGAAAACGATGTATACTGGCAAAAAAAAATTATTGGCATACTCAAATCCTCACGCACTTTTCCTCTAACAAGGTTGTTGTATGTCATTGTTACAAGATCCATGTACGTATGTCAATTTTTATATTTATTACATACGAAAAGGACATATGAAGAAGGAGCGAGGTCAATTATATCAAGTCTCTGTGCTCTATTTATACCATCCGATCCAGAGATTCCATACACTACATCCAACCATTGTACGCAATCTATCCTTTTTACATGATATCACAAGTTTAGGTTGCACAACTTGAATCCTGCTCTTCCCGTACCAAATCCGGGAAGATCTTTCTCTGTCAATGTCAAATTCTATTTATCCTGACACCATCGTCATTTTAGCGTGTGTCAAGCAGAGCGCCATCCGGCATCTCCATCTTCCCGTACGTCGCTCCGTGCTCAAGGGCTAGGAATGGGTACAGCAGCTGAGGAAGAGGCTGTGTGCGACAACACACATTCTACATTATGAGAAGGAAAATGAATGGCCAGGTGAAAATAGGATGGCTTGTAAATTATATGCCCCTGGTACTCTGCTACGTACAATGTGGCAAGGATCAAGAAGATGGTGTTTTTCTGAATATAAATTCATATTGCAAGTGTGCCTAATGCCTGATGTTTTGGAACACTTGTTTCATAGCAAGTGTCTGAATGGGTTCCGAGTTTGTTTGCTTCACTAGCATTTTCCACCTTCATGTCTGGAAGTCCGCCGGAGAAGAACTGAACACTCTGTCCTTCGCCTTCATTGCCTGTTGGGTCGACAAAGTTTAAAAAAGGAGTGGCTGGTGATTTGATTTAAGCTAGAACTAATCCTTTGTAACGTACCTCGCTGTCCCAGTTGGTACACAACGTGATGATCATGAGCAGCAGGACCTGCACCATAAGCCCGCAGATGATGCCGAACCAAAGGCCCTGTTTGTTCATCGATGCCATGCACCACATTGGAAAACTGAATTACACATAGAAATTTTGGAGGCTGAAGAGAGAAACACAGATGGAGGCGCACCATTCCCCCGACATGCAGAACGAAGGCTATAAGGTACGCTGATGGGATGCCGACGACGTAGTAGGCGCCAAGGTTGATACCGGCGCCGATCTTCTGCCACCCACAGCCTCTGGCAACACCTGCATAATTGCATGATCAAAGGAATTAGAACAATCTTTTGTCTCTGTTTTCACAAACCAGTAACAAAACAAAATGCATTGGAAAAGAACCGCCGTTTCAACGAAAAGAAAGAAAGAAAAAAGCAGAGTCACCTGAAAGGACGCACTGGATGCCGTCGAAGAAGTTGGACACCGCGATGACCAGCATCATCCTGGCCGTGTACCTCACCACCTCCTCCACGTCGCTGTATGCGTGGCCCCAGACGTAGCGCACGCAGACCAGGACCAGCCCCATGACCAGACCTTCCGAGACGGCCAGGAACATGACGACGCGCACCGCGAGGCGGGCGGCTTGGGGACGCCCGGCTCCGAGTTCGTTGGAGACGCGAGTGCTGCAGCATTATATTTTGGTCAAGATCAACACAGTCAATGAGCAAAGATGGCATGGAATGAGCCTGGTTTTTTGTTTCAGAAGCTCGGTTACCTGATGGCAGAGCCAAGGCCGAAAGGGATCATCCACACGAAGGCAGCAGTGTTGAGGCTGTCAAATTAAGAGAAGATGTGTATGCGTTCAGTACATCGAAGCACTGCAGAAATCTTAAAGAGATTACTGGCTTCAGTTTGTGAGTCACCTGATCGAGAGCACGGACGTTTCGAGCTTGGGGTTGGGGAGAAGGCCTGAGAGCAGCACAATGAGCTCAAACGACCACATCTCCAAGCTGCAATATGACATTAGCAAATTCCAACGCAACATTACATTAGCATCTTCAAGAAACAAACTATATAAAAGTTGGTTCATCAGTGATCTTGTTCAAAAGAAACAGCACAGATTACTAACCAGACCATGAGCGCGGAGGGGATGGCAAGCCTGACGAAGCTGAGCGCGTCCCGGAACGCCTCCGCCGAGAACCCGGTCCACGTCTCCCGGCACGCCGGCGACACCCTGACGTACACCGCGAGCACGACGACGTTGACCCAGTACGAGACGGCGTTGCTCAGCGCGGCGCCCCTGCTGCCTAGGCCGGCGCCGTACACGAGCGCCCAGCACACGAGCAGGTGGCACGCCGCGGCGGCGCCGGCGCCGGCCATCACCGGGACCACGATGTTCTGCGTCTGCAGGAACCGGACGTGGCACTGCAGCAGGCCGTACGCGAACAGCGCCGGGAGCATCCACCGCGCGAAGGCGCCGGCCTCCGCGGCGATGTCGGCGTCCTGACCGAACAGCAGGAGGATCGCCTCCGTGTAGAACCAGACCAAGGCGAGGGGGACGCTCGCCAGGGTGAGGATGAACATGGCGCGCTGCTTGTAGATGCCCAGAAGATGGTACTGCCTGGCGCCGTACGCTTGGCCGCACAGGGTATCCAGGGCACTCGCCATGCCCAGCTGCTCATGCATGAGAAGGCAGAGAGTAATGAAATGGACTGCATTCGTCAGGTGTAGTAGAAGAATAAATGGTTTGAATGTTTTGTTGAAATTTGAGTATACAAAATCCAAAATGTAGTACTACCTCCGTCCCATAATAGTTGTCGCTTTTGACTTTCGATCACCATGTTTGACCGTTCGTCTTATTCAAAATATTTATGCAAATAATAAAACAAATATATCATGATGAAACTATCTTTCATGATAAATCATGTTATAAAAAAATAAATAACATTTGCACAAAAAGTTTGAATAAGACGAGTGGTCAAACGCGATGTCAGAAAGTCAAAAGCAACAACTATTTTGGGACGGAGGGAGTAGAGCAAATCTATGGATCGAGATTAAGCGATTGTTCATATAACATTAAGATATGCTTAGCGTGGTTTTGTTTAAATTTGATTGTACAAATAGTCTCCCAAGTCCAAATTTGGTTATAAAGAGAGGCTAATAAGCTTGTGTTATATAAACAATTCTAGATTTGATCAGAGTCAAACTTTGTCCACCTTAACCAATAATATATGTATAAATAGATAATTTTAATATAAAATGGTTATATATTATCATAGTTGATTTTAAGATAAATATAATTAGGAAATATCAGGTGCACATAAAGTATTTGGTGAACATGTGAACAAACTCATTGAGAGCCATTGGATTGCATCTGAATGACTAAGTTATGGTGAGAATTTCCATTGACGAAACACTATGTTTTTTTAGAAATGTCTCCTGGATTCATGGTTGCTAAAATCATGGGTGAGACTTCCAAACTTCATATATGTCACTCCCTCAAGATTAGATCTTACGGTCCACAATTTTTGTGCACTTGTTCACCAAATGCTTCCAATGTGCTAAGATTGGAAATGTGTGACATTGATGAAGCTGAGAAATGCTTATATTTCTGAAAGGAACATCTGAGGTAACTTTGCAGTGGCGGATCTAACGGGGCAGTCAGGAAGGAGGAGGGGGGGGGGGGGGGGGGGGTGGTATCGTATGTACGAGGGGTGCCCCCTAAAGACGACCAAAACAAACTGGTCTGCTGGCTGAAATTCAACACTGGGCCGTATTCCCTATCTTCTGAGGCCATCATGTTTCAGATCAGCCCAAATAGCACTAGCTCACCAAATAGCCTATGAGGAGAGCACACGCACGTCCATGAATTCAGTCCAAGATGGCCTTCATATGTATGGATGGATTTTGTTTGAGACATTGAGTTCGCCTATTCTTTTTTCTTCTCTAAATTGTAGCTACGAGCATACAGCTGGATTTACTAGTATGCAGTCACTACCCAACTAATTAAAAAGAATGTCATATTAAATTTATTGTTTATCACTATTTTTTGTTTGGTTAGATTATTTATCAAGATTAATGGGTTTATTTATGTTATCTTTTATCTTTACGTATAAATTACCTTAAAATTTAAATTTCAAAATTATGTTGAGTGTATGTTAGTACAGTAGCATATGAGTTCAGCGCACCCCCCCCCCCCCCCCCCCCCCCCCTCATCGGGATCCGCCACTAGTTACTTGGGCGGACTGTCAGACTAGGCACACGGCTGACAGAGGGGGTAGTGTTTTTATCACATTCAAAGTATTAAAACCGGTCGATCGCTATCCCACAGCAGCCACAAGAAAACAAACAGCACATGTTACGAAAGGAGCGAGTCCCTCACTAGGAGACGGCGTTTAAGGTAGCGTTCGGATAGGAATAATAGGGCTATTATGCACTGTAGCATGTCACATCAATACTTCCGGCACGATTTATGTGTACTAAACAAAGTCAAATCACAAAACTAAGTCCAGGACCCCCCCTCTATTTCGCGAGACGAACGCAATGAGGGTAATTAAGCGGCGATTAGACGATGGTTACTGTAGCATCACTGTGTCAAAACATTGATTAATTAGGCTCGTTAGATTCGTCTCGAAAAATAACGCCCGTCTGCAAAAAGGTTTTGCAAATAAATTTTATTTAGTACCTCTAAATAGCAAGATTCTTTTTACTTTAGAGGGTAGAACTTTAGAGGGCTCTTTAGAGCCCTCATCCGAACGCTACCTAAGAGTCAAAAGGGCGAAATGATTCAGACGACAGACTGATGTTTAAATATCGATGGATGGTTGATCTTTGTCCCGGCGGAGCGGAGAATGACACAGAGAGTGATGATGCGGATGAATTGTCGCCGGACAGCGAGAGCGACTCGTAGACCCACTGTAGTTTAGACAAGCTAGAGACAACGACAGTTTGGAATGGACCGTTTCCTCTGAAAATCTGTCCCTGATTCATCCAAAACAATGTCGATTTGGAGCAAAGTAATTCGGAGCAGCAAGTGATTTTTTATTTTTTTGTTTTGTTTTTGGGTGGAAACTAAAAACTCACTGTTTATGTATGGTGCAACTGAGAAGCTGAGGTGTACTGCTGGTGTGAGGGCGTACCAGGAGGCTGAATCCGGTGACGGTGGCGAAGGAGTTGGCCATGGAGGCGCCGGCGAGCGGGAGCTCCCCGAGGTGGCCGACGTACATGACGGAGATCATCTGGATGACGTTCTGCAGCAGCGCGCCGGCGATCATCGGCCCCGCCAGCCACAGCTGCTTCTTCACCTCCTCCCGCACGCCCAGGCCCTCTTCCTCCCCGGAGCCGACGCCCGCGGCGGCGAGGAGCGGCTCCTCGACGCTCGCCTTCGCCATGGCTCGATCGATCGGCTTCTGACTGGTGGTGGTGATGAGCTTACTCTGTTTCTTGCTGCCGTTTGAGACCGAGAGAGCGAGACGGCGAATAGCGGCGGGTGTTTATTTTGTACAATATTTCCACCTCGCCACGGCTCTTTACAGCATTGGCAGCGATTGGGCAGGCGTCTCGACTCGCGACAGGCAGGCACCACGATTACGGAACTGCCCGCCCGATACATATACTGGTGCCGGCGCGTGACCCCGTACTACTACAGATGTGGAGTAGTATCTTTGTTCTGTTCTGCTGCGTCGACTTGTGCCGGATCGAATCGTCTGGCGGGCGCGTCACATGGCGCGCGGGGTTCTTTGACTGGTGGCGGCGGCTCCGTTCGTGGGCCTAGTTCTGTTTACGCCTCAATAAGTGTGCCTTGGGCTTCTTCGTTTGGTCATGCGGTCCGGTCCACCACAGAGCGGTGGTGAGTGTCGGCCCAGAATAGAGCAGCCCGAACGGCCGCGCCACGGCCCACTCGACGAAGGCAAGGCCGGAAGAAAGCACAGTAACGAAAGCTGCTGGCCTGGATAGAAAACACAACAGGCCGGTCCAATGTGAAAAGGAAATGTGCCATCAACGGAAAAGTACGTGTGTTCTTGCGGAGCCTTGCTCGGCATTCTATTCTCACGGGAGATGTCCGCCATCATAGAAAGTGTTCGATCTGCGGTGCAGAGGACTCATGGTGACACCGACTTATGGAGTGCAATATGTCTTAATGTGTCTGGGCGCTAGAGGAGGAAATAGCAGAATTTGTTTGTCAAGTTCGATACAGAGGCTGGAATATTAATGCATATTCCTTTTTCTAAAAAAAAGTTCAAGGGGGAGACGTTTGAGGTTGGCTAGCGGCGATTTTTGAGTCAATGGCGCATGAAGAGTTAACTCGAGTAGTGGTTACGCTTTGGGCAATATGGCATGTACGAAGAAAAGCGTTTCATGAAAATGTGTTTCAAAGTCCTTTATCAACACATTGTATCAGTGAAAGGTATCTATAAGAGCTGGATTTGACCTCTTGTAAACCGATGGTAAAAGAGATGAGCTAGGCATCCCGTCCCCGGTGGATACCTCCTCCATCGAAAAACTCCAATATCGCAGCACTTGCAATAATCGCTCGCGATGAGCATGATGTTTTCAGGGAGCTTCTGCGCTTGTAATTGAAGGAATCTGGCTTTGCTGAGCGACATGCTCATGCATAAGATCAGGATCGTAAGTGATTGTATTAATTAATGCCACCGGAACATCCAAGGAGCTGGAATGAGTAGGTACGGTGCCGTGCGAGAGATTAGATCAAGAAACAATGGATTTTTTGCAGTAAATTTTACTCATGAAAATCGAGCTTCAAACGTCGATGCCCACAACCTAGCTCCATCTATAGTACTGTGAGTCGGCATGTTTGAGACCCCTGTTGATGATCAAATAGGAAGCCGGTGAGTACGCAAAAAAAAAAAAAAGGGTAACGAAGGCTGACGGAAATGCGGAGCCAGCCCATGCGCGCGCGCGCTGGCATGCATGACGAACCACGACTGAGGTCACTCGTCACCCGACAGGGCCACGAGAAGCGGCCGAGCTCAGGCAATGCCCGCACGTGGCCTCCTGCATCATCACCTGGTCCCGCTGCTGCTGCCTGAGACTGACTTCAACAGGCAATGCAAAAGGATAGCCAAATAAGATTTGCATCTTCAAGGTCTACTGTACATCACCAAAGTGTGTTCCAACAGATTAGCAAAAGGAGATGCAATTTTGCAATGGAGGAGAGAGAAGATGCAAAAATACATCCCCTCTCTCCTCAATGCATCTCGGCAGCAGCACGCGCGCGTCTTCGTCTCCGCCTGTTTCCTTCTCTTTGCCCGTCGGCCATCACCACCCCGATGAGGACCGCCGCCGGAGCAGGGCACGGGGCGAGCGCGGCGGCGGCGAGCGGGCGCGGGCTGTGGCGTGGCGCGCCTGTGCGCACTGCAGTGGATGGAGCTTCCTCCCCACCCAAATCGAGCTCATCCGCCGGTCATCCCTCATGAATTAAGCTTCCACCATGAAATTGAGCTTCATTACAATAAGAATCGAGTTTTTCCCATCCCCAATTGAGCCTCTTGTTGCCGCATGATTTTTAGCACATTGTTGACTGCTTGAGCTTCTCATGGACACTCTGCAGTTTCAGAGGAAAAACAAGAGCGAAGTAAGCTAACCAAGCTGCAAGGAGCCTGGCCTTGCTTTGTGGTTGCGGTGATGTTTTGCTACGGCGAACGTGCAGGGCATCGAGAAGCTCCAGTGCGGGCGCGCAAAGGTGCGACGGCGGCGCATGAGGAGCTCCAGCGCGAGCTCGATGGCAACTCGACCAGGGCGAAGTAGGAAGAAGACCGTCGCGAGCTGGTCTCTCGGCATGGAGACCGTCGCGGGGCAGGGCGAAGGGGAGGAGAACGGGCGGCGCGGCCTCTCGGGGAAGAGGACGGCAGCGGCGTGGCCCCGCGCGGAGCGGCACGGGGAGGCGGCAGCGCGGCGCGGGCTGGTGTGGAGGCAGGCGTGCGTGGCGGCGGCGCGTCGCAGGGATGTGAGGCCGAAGGCGCGCGCAGCGGGCGGCGGTGCGAGCCATGGCGGCTACGCGACGGCAAGGCGGGTGCACGCGCCCGAGCTCGCCCCGTGCGCCACGGCTGCCGCATCTCCGACCTCGGGCGCTCGGCAGGCCAGGGGCAAGGCAAGACGCGACTCCCCAACGAGACGCGGCCTCGCACGCGTCGTCGTGCTGCGATTTGACGCGGGTCGTAGTTGTGAAGGACGCGGCGGGCTACGAGCACAAGGCGGCGCGCACAGAGCTCGTCGTCGCCCGTCCACCGGGCCCGCGCCTCGCACAGTAGCAGCGCACGAAGCTCGTCGTGAGGGTGGGGGGAGGGGGGGGGGGGGGGGGGGGGGGAGCGGCGGCGGAGCAGGGGACGCGCAGATTCTGTTTTTGGAGGACATCAGCTGCAGCGGTGGCGGCATGAGGCGGTTCGAGCTCGAGCAGCTGCTGGTGCGTCCGCGGAGATGCTGGGCAAAGGCGGGTGCGTGACGACGTACAAGGCCGTGCTCGACGACGGCGCCATCGTGGCCGTGAAGCGGCGGCGCGGACGCGCGGGGTGCGGCGGGGGCAAGCGTGGCTGGCGTCGTGTGCGAGGGTGGCGCCCGCTCTGATTTGCTCGGGTCCTAGAAAATGCAACGCGACTGTTGGAGAAGCAGCGATGGGAAGGGAAGGAAGAGTACTGTACATGTAAGGCAATGGTCGATTTGCCTCTCAAAATTGCCTATGCTTGTTGGAGTCAGTCTCATGACAACGGATCGAGAGGCGGGGGAAGAAGACTCTTCTAGCCCTAGCTGGTGTAATCTATTCGATCCACTTGATTGTTTGTCACGAGACCGGATCCAAGGCCTTAAATCAGGCCAACGCTAGCACCGCATAAACAAACACACAGCTCATGCCACACCGCATCGTATGATCTCGTAACACACCCTGATTGTAAGCTTTAAAATTAAAAACTACTCCCTCCGTTTTTTATTATATGACGCCGTTGACTTTTTCGTTGAACTTTGACCAATAATATAGATTTAAATAATTACTTTTCGAATGTGAAATGAATGTTATTGGATTCATCATCAAAAACACTTTAAAGTTAACTTATATACTTAGCTATTTACACAAATATTTTGAATAAGACGAACGGTCAAACGTAACGAAAAAAGTCAACGGCGTCATATATTAAAAAACGGAGGGAGTAAAAGACTGTAAGCTTCAATTTAAACACCGAAACGAACGGAGAACAGAGATGGGTCCCCGGTCGGTCACAAATGCAAGTTAATCTCTACTATCAGTGTCATGCATGAAACTAGCGTAGCAAATGACACCAGTCACGTCAGGGACGTATATTAACCATCGTTTCTAGATTCTTATCCATCCAATTTCCAGTTGATGAAAACTGCATTTATATAGCCACTACAAGAGACTCCTCGTTTGCCGACTGCCTGAGTCACTCGTCTAAAGCCAATATACACTCGGCAAACCCTGAGGCATTCGGCAAACGAGAGGTTTCCCGTAGCGAGCATAGTCAAATTCTTATCCATCCAATTTTCGGTTGAAGCTTGGAGATAACTACACTTCGCAAGTAAAGGTTCAGGCCGGTTCAGGTTCAAAGCTGAAAATTTGTGGTAAGTAGAGCATCAGCCATGCATGTTGGTGGGCCCACAGAGTTTTCGAACCGATAGCTCAAGAGTCGTGTCCGGTGGCTCATCATTGATGAGCCAGCACACGAGTCAACGAAACCATGTACGGCTTAGACTGCGACGAGTAGGGTGACGATCAAGCAACCGCTGGTCGGTCAAACGAGGCGTCAATGCGGCTTCACCCGCACACACGCCGCAGGTACTCCAGCTAGCGAAGCAGCGTATAGTTCGGTGCCCTGAAAATTTAGTTTAATTACGATAATGATGGAAATTACACAAATGTTAGAATCTTAGCATGTGAACTGGGAACAGGATTGCGCCCTCGAAATTGAAAAAAAGAAAAGTTTGTTAAACCAGCCTATCTGTATTTCGACGCACTCCTACACCATAGTAGGCGATAGGCATTGATGATAGTTGACCTTGATCCGTCCCTAGCATGGTAGAATGCCAAGACCTAGCTACTGCTCTTCCTGCATCGTTTGTGATCTGTGATTCCGTTGGCTTCGGCGATGAGAAATGTTTAGTTAACATGCTAAAGATTAGTAGTACCATGATGCAAGATCACATCATGTTCGTAGCAGATTCCAAGAGCATTATTTTCGGCGGAGGTGACGTCGATCAAGACCTTTTTCGGCAGGTTAATTACTTTTTTTGCGAGAAAAAGGTGGGGTTCTATTAAATTTGGATCACAGTACAGCCACACCTTTTACAAGGACACCCCTGGGTCCATTTTACAGAAAAGTCCTCAAAGAAAAAGAAATTACAACGAAGTCCTCCTTCTTCAAGAACTCTCCCGATCCACAATCTCCTCGCCGCCGGCCACCACCGAAAGCATCGCTCGGTATTCTCCTCGGACCAGATCCGCGACCACGCATTGTTGAAGAAGCCGAACAGATGTGCACGAAGAAGGCACAAACCCGGCCATCGCAAGGATCCAATCCTGAACCGAACAACAACCAACCAGCGAAAACCAGCAGCAAAGAGCAAAAGATCCGAGGCTTCGCCGCCAGCGCATGACGGCAACCACCCGGCACCAACATCCACCATCGCCAGCGTCGCTGGCGAGGGGAACAAAAAGACAACCGCCATCGCCATGAAGGACGACGACGTCGTCAGAGACATCACAGCCAGGAGCAAAAGACCGAAGAAATCAACACCAACACGTGATGCCGACCACCCGGACACACCTTCCACCATCACCGACGCCGCCGATGAGGGGAAAACAAAAGCCCATCCGCCCTTTCGCAAAGGAACGGAAGGCAAACGAACTCCACAAGGCCTTACCGTTGATCTTGCCGCCGACAACGACACCATCACCAGCACTGCCAGGGGAGAGAAGAACTCCAGCCGCCAGGAGAGCCGGAACCCTAACCCTAACTACCCTACCACCTAATCTACAGCTAAAGGGAGCCCGCCGACGGCGAGATCCTGCTTCCCCACCCTCTCCGGCGCCGACGAGGCCGCCGGAGAGGAGGGGGAAGCGAGAGATCGAGCGCCGCGGCGAGATCGCCTAAAAATCGCCTCGGGCTACTGTAGCAAGGGATAAGGGAGAGAGGGGCGACGGAGGAGGAGAGATAAAGTTGTGGCAGGTTAATTACTTGTACTGTTGAGATTTGAAATTTGTGTACCTGGTTGAGAAAGTAAAAAACCGAGGGCACCTCAATTTGGGGAAAGCTGCATCATCCTTTTTTTCCCCATTAAAACACACCTACTGCAACGCCTTTTTTCTTTTTATGCACCTACTTGCCTTATCACAAGGGCACGGATGCAAGTTGCACGAACAAGTGCTCTGAAGAAAGCAAATTGAAAAGTCTCGCAATTCATTGCACGGCAATATTCCATTCAATAGATTTACTGGTGTTCTCCATATTCAATGTTTTCTTCCAGTCAGGAAAACGCATAATCATTTCCTCTTTTCACTTTGATACACCAAAGAAAAAAACAAATACATCTTTTTTTTCCCAATTAATAGGGGTAGGATGTGTGGGCATAGGTTTATAAATTAAGGTGAGTAAACATAATATCTATAGAAGTATATTATTTAAAGTTAACAAAATTATGCGATGCTTACATTATCAAATCTATTATATATATAATTGATAACAAAAAGGAGCCACCATGTTCGCTCTAAAATGCTAGAAATTCTCACGTTAATCCGAGACAATAAGAAGAAAAAAATTACCCGCCACTGCTATTATGAAAAAAATTAGTCAAAAAACACTCTATAAATATTTATAAAATAGATAAATTTGGAATAATAAAAAATAGCCAAAAATACCCCTAAAACCTATTTCTAAATTACCCACCTTGCCATTATGAGTAAAAAAAAGCTAAATTCGAAATAATAAAAAATAACAAAAAATACACTTCATACCTATTTCTAAATTACCCGTCGTTCCATTATAAGTCCCATAAATAACTAAATTTGGGTTATAAAAGATAGCTAAAAATATCTCTAATTTTTATTTCTAATTTTCCGACCGTACCATTATGAGTCAGAAATGGCTAAATTATGATGTGATGAGTTGGCAAGCTGAAAAACAAGCTATGATAATGGTAGAGTAAGCATGAGTTAGAGAACCAAAAAACAAGTTAGAAAGGAGGGACGGGAAGAGCTTTGAACGAGAGGGCAACGAGCAGGCAATCTGAACAACAAGATGACCAACCTACCAGTAGGAAGACGAGAAGAGAAGGTGACGCGTGAAGGTAGTAGCCCTTGCCGGAGTGGGCGACAAGTAGGCGGGACGGATAATGAGTTGGCAGAAGTATACTAGAGGAACAAGTGAGTCAGACAACAAGCTAAGGCGACAACTAGCTAAGCATCATTGCGAACCGGCGAGAGATGCAATCGTAGAAGAGAGCATATAAAAGTTTATTACATAATATCATGAAATACCTACATACAAGTTTATAAATTTTATACTATTATCGTTATGAAAACAATCAACTTTAGCCGCGCAAATGCGCGGGTGGTCATACTAGTTTACGTCATTTGGGGACTCATCCGTCCAACTTTGACCCCTGATACATGTACAAAGATTTGTACCATAAAAATAATATTAGTAGTTTCACATAGAGTACACTTTCAAATGGATTTGTCTGTCTCCATCATTCTTTTATCATGTCAATGTCCTAAATGATGACCGGTAAAATGTATAATGATGAAAGTATTTTAATGGCAAAACTAAGATATGTCAGACTTCATGTTATATCAATATGTATAGTTCTCCGTTATTGATTATCAAATATAAAAAAAAACATTTGACTTTGCACAAACTTAATGCAGATTTATTGTTAGGGACCAGAGGAAGTACCTAATTAGCGTAAAATTCTTCATATTGTTGGTGAATATACAAACCATTTAGTATGTTAGTTAGATATTTATATGGAGCATATTGCATCGGACCCCAAATGTCAAATGTGGATCAACGCTTTGCCCCATCATTTTCCATGTTTCTCTAATGCAATTCAGTATCCAAGCAGCCGAAGGGTCCAAATGTCTTCATGGTCATTGCCAACAAAACATCAAGCTACATATCTATGACATGCATTCAAATACGTACACCAATCGCCTTTTGATATGATGGTGGAAGCTGTGTCAATGTAACAATGTGATACATACTATTTTATTACCAAAAGCTTCCGCCCTACATTAGATGGACCAAATCAACATATAGTTAGATGCAAATGGTCTTTGCCACGACTTATTTAAACGATCCAGTGGAGGCCTACCTCGAATAGTGGTGGCGTGCCGAACTTGGATGTTGAAATTCATACCATCTTTCATTGGTGCTGGTGAATGGTGATTAACAATCCATATATTTTGGTACCTCGGATGATCTCCACTATAAAAAAGGAGGCTAACCTAGGATGACGACCAAGCTTGCCTAGTTAATAAACCTGGGAAATGTGTATGAGAATATTACACGAAAAATTGGTTGGCCAACAACATTTCCTAGTGTACTACAGTTTTGTACACTGGAAAATGATAAATGGTTCCTATATACTCAGAGAGAAAACCGTTAGTTTTATCTATTGTAGTAAAGATGAATGCTGATACTTGCATAGGCTGAAATTAATGCAATCTTCTCATTATCAAATGCCATGTTTGGATATAAAGTATTTTTAGAACTTTGGTTTTGAGAAGTATAGAGGTGTTTAGATGTAACAAGTTTTGTAGTTTTGAAAAACATGGCAGTGCTAAAAGTGCAACCATTTTGGAGTTTTAAAAACTCCACTTTTGACCTCTTTTTTTAAAACCATGGTTTTGCGTACTACTACTCCTTCATTTCAAATTACTTGACTTTTTTATTTTTAAAACTCCCGTTTGATCGCTCGTCTTATTCAAAAAATGATGATGTTTCAAGTACACATGAAGCATTTGGTGAACATGTACACAAAAAATTTGGACCGTAAGATCTAATCTTGATGGGCTGAAATATATGAAGCCTGGAAAGTCTTGCCCATGATTTTAATAACCGTGAATCCAAAGAACGTTTCTAAAACATAATGTTTCCTCGATGGAAATTCTCACCATGATTTTAATCGTTCAGGTGCAATCTAATGGCTCTCAATGAGTTTATGCTATGTTCACCAAATACTTCATGTGCACCTGATATTTCTCCTGAAAAATTTATGCAAGTATCATATATCTTGTTATGGTCTATTATATATATAATTAATTACAAAAAGAAGCCTCCAGGCCTTGAAATTACCACGTTAATTCTAAAATGCTAGAAATTCCCATGTTAATCGGAGAAAATAAGAAGAGAAAATTACCCACCACTGCCATTAAGAAATAATTAGTCAAAAACCCTTTAAAAATATTTATAAAATAGCTGAATTCGAAATAATAAGAATAGCTAAAAATACCCCTCACACCTATTTCTAAATTACCCACCGTGCCATTATGAGTCCAAAATAGCTAAATTCAGAATAATAAAAAACAACAAAAAATATCCTTCACACTTATTTCTAAATTACCCTCCATGCCCTTACAAGTAAAAAAAACTAAATTTAGATTATAAAAATAGCTAAAAATATCCCTAATTCGTATTTTTTTAATTTACCAACCATAGCATTATGAGCAAATAGCTAAATTTTGGAATAATAAAAATATCCAATAAACACTTAATCCTGATTTCTAAATACACCGTGATATATGTCTAGCTAGAATGTCACATTATCTTATTTTTAGCATGAATATTTTCTTTAAAAGATTTATTTCTAGCACGACACATTCTTTTTTTCTGACCATGAGATATGTAAGTTGTTTAGCATGCCACGTTTGTACCAACCTCACTTCTAAAATAAAATCGAATATATTGTTAGATAAATAATGACTCATCTCACACTCAAATTGAAGGATGGTGAGAAATTCTACAATCTATTTTTTTTACCATTTTATAAGTATAGATTATAAAATAGGTAATAACAATAAATTATGTTAAACTTCTATAATAATATTAATTTTTTTAATAGTATAGTATGTCTAGCCGCGTAATTTACGGGCAGCCGTACTAGTTTGTTTTATCATTAGAGATATTTTAATCATAATATATTTATTTATATATTTATATAAATTTTTTGAGTAAGAAGAGTAGTCAAACGTGTCATTGAAAAGTCAAAAACATCATCTATTTTGACATAGAAGGAGTAATTGTTTCGAAAAACTCCAGCACTCAGGTCAACATCATTGCTTAGGCGTGCCAAACTGCCAAACGACAGAGAGTAGCGTTCGCACGCACGTGGCCGTAGCAAATGTTAAGAAGACGCAGAAAATCAACGAACGGACAAAATCGCGAACACCAGATCAATAGTTTACGCCCTAGAGATTCATATCTCCTGGATCCATTTGTTGCGCGGTGTGGCCGTACACGCTAAACAAACAGCTGTTATTAAGGTGGCGTTTGGATGCCAAAATAGAGGCCTATTATGCACTGTAGATGTCACATCAATACTTCCGGCACGATTTATGTGTACTAAACAAAGTCAAATCACAAAACTAAGTCTAGGACCTCCCCTCTATTTCGCGAGACGAACGCAATGAGGGTAATTAAGCGGCGATTAGACGATGGTTACTGTAGCATCACTGTGTCAAAACATTGATTAATTAGGCTCGTTAGATTCGTCTCGAAAAATAACGCCCGTCTGCAGAAAGGTTTTGCAATTAAATTTTATTTAGTACCCTTAAATAGTAAGATTCTTTTTACTTTAGAGGGTAGAACTTTAGAGGCTCTTTAGAGGCCTCATCCGAACGGGGCCTAAATATTTTTCTTTTTTCATTTAAAGAAAGGTCGCCACTTGCGCTGCACACCCCATCCATCATCAATCCTCCTGTGTCTGCATCCACCGCTCGTTAACTCCGTCTGCCCGCCCGGCTTCCCACCACCCACCAACTACTCGCCTCCGCCAGCCCAGCCACCACTCTCCGTCAAGCCATCGCCCGCCTCGCCGCCTCCTTCGCTGAGCTCGCCTCTCCAACCGATCCCGTCAAAAATCCTTTTTCCAGTTTCCGGAGACCGCGGCGCGTCTCGCCGCTTCCCATCTTCGTCCGCCCAAGAGGTGACTGACCACTCCTCCTCCCTTGCTCTGTTCTGTTCTGTTCTGCTCTGCTTCCCGGCTTCCCCTCCATGTTTTTTCTTACTTGTTTATCTGTTCGCTTGGAGCTTTGCTTTTGGGCTGGGTTCAGCTTTTGGTTTCTTTGGGTTTTGCTCGTTTCGGAGTGGTGCTTGGAGAGGCAAAGATGTCTGTTTTCGTGCTGACAAGTAGTAGGTTCGAGAGTGCGCCTTTACGGTCTGCAGGAAATGAAGATGAAGGTGTTTGGTTTATCTGTGTTCCGGCTTTCGAGAGAAATGAAGATGGATTTCATATACTTTGCGCTGCGAATTTCAAAATTCGGCCTTCTTTTTTTCTTTATCGAGAACACCGAAGAGAGCCAGCCGTGTGTCGGCTAGAAAGAAACAAGGTTCATGCCATGCGCTGTTTTGGTTTCTCTGTCTGGGCTGAGACGGGGACTAAATAGCGCACTTTAGCACCAGAATTTTGGATAAATTCGGTGCAATTGCTATGCATGTGTCAATGTCTCCTTTTGTTTTTCTTCTTCCTTTTTCCGAATTCAGCACTGTCTTTTTGTTTCGATTGGTTCCTGGTATGGAGTTGAAGAACAGAGAGCAGGGAGAAGAGTGAAACCCACGACTTGGTAGTACCATGTTAGGTCTTGCTGCAAATATTTTATAAACAACGTTTGCTTGTAGTCACAGGCGCAGCAGACCATTGACAGACTCTGTGACGCTGTCAATGGTCACCTGGACACTTTTGTTCTCAAAGTCGCGCTTGCTCTGCTATTCGTCAAAAGGAACTGATGCCCACACCTTGTAATCTATTATTTCGACGCTTTTTGGTGCGAATTTGGTTGCACACGGAACAATTAATACTTACTTGGTTCTGACTGCTTTGGGGAAATGGGCTTCTTTCTTTTTCTCATCTCTCATATATTTTCTTGTACATTCCAATTGCTCATTTTTTTTCTATATGTTTTTGAAGGCAGTCTGTCGCCGAGTTCAGTCCACTGACCTGCCAAATGTTCGTAGAGGACGATAACAACCCAACCAAAAGCTTGCTCGGGAACTACTCCCACATCAGGTGCCATATCTTTCTTCACTGTCGTTAAGACACTTGTTCAAAAGTCAAAAGTGTCCAAGTCTGAATGATATGGCAGGCATGGACTTTACCACTCTTTTTGGCGCACTAGTTGCAGTGCTCAAGTATTGACTAATTCAAACTGAAATCCATGGAGAAATGTACATTAGTTTCTTTTCCTCAAACGATTGAATTGACTTGACTCAAATTGCACTGATTCACTAGTCTCTTTTGTGAGACATTTTCCATCTGTTCCCAGAATTGTGCTTGATTCGTAATCAGCGTGCATCTTGCCATTGATCATGGATAAGAAAAATAAAGCATCTATCTAACTATACATGCTGATTAGCACCACTCAATTATCTGTTTGTCCTCAGTATTTTGCATGCTCGCTTCTGAATTTACACACTAGTTAGCGTGAAAATCTCATGAAACTTGAAATAAATAATGTGACTTGCATTCTTCAAATTTGTACCATTAATTGTAGTAGTCTATTACTCTGGCATTTCCATTTCCAACTGAGGATCCAATTTTACACATTCTAAACATTTCAGATGACGACGCAGAAGATTACTAACTGGAAGGGTTTGTCTTCTGTGCTCATGGAAGTGTGGGGCGATCACCACATGCATCAAAAATGCACTATTATGCTGTGGATGTTTGCGATAGCAAACCTCTGGATAATGTGCAGCAGCAGTACCCAAAAGCAAGTTCTCCCGCCAGGTTTCACTGGCTCGCAAATGGATTACATTGACAACCATGGGATCTTTCTTCTATCCAATCGCTCCACCTTCGGCTTTGGTTTTGTGAGCAGTAGTTCTTCCAACAGCGTGTCCTACCTTCTCGCAGTAGTCCACCTGGCTACCACTGCTGTTGTCTGGTCTGCTAATGCAAACTCTCCAGTTTCTCATTCAGACAACTTTGTCTTTGACGAAGACGGCAATGCCTACCTGCAATCTGGAGGTTCCTCTGTCTGGACTGCCAATATCTCCAGTAAGGGTGCCACCTCAATGCAGCTGCTGGACTCAGGCAATCTTGTAGTGCTTGGCAAGGACAGCTCTTCTCCTCTGTGGCAGAGTTTTAGCTATCCAACAGACACGCTTCTGTCTGGACAGAGCTTCGTTGATGGGATGACACTGGTTAGCCATTCAAATACACAGAACATGACCTATACACTTCAGATAAAATCCGGGGACATGATGCTGTATGCGGGCTTAGAGACAGCCCAGCCATACTGGTCCGCGCTGCAGGATAACAGGATGATCGTCAACAAGAATGGAAATAACATATACTCTGCAAACCTCAGTTCACGCTCCTGGTCGTTCTATGATCAATCAGGGCTCCTTCTATCACAGCTTGTCATTGCGCAGCAGGGTGATGTTAACACCACACTGGCTGCTTCCCTCGGTAATGATGGATTGATCACCTTCTATATGCTGCAGAGTGGAAATGCTAAGAGTACTCTGCCAATCACGGTTCCGCAGGACTCATGTGACATGCCTGCTCGCTGCAAGCCGTACTCCATTTGCAACAGTGGAACAGGCTGCCAATGCCCTTCAGCCCTTAGCTCCTATGCAAACTGTAACCCCGGCATTGTATCGCCGTGCAATTCAAAGGACAAGTTTCAGCTAGCTCAACTGGAAAGCGGTATTGGGTATGTCGGTACCAGTTTCTCCTCGCCTGTGGCCAAGACAAACCTCACAGGATGCAAGAATGCTTGCATGGGTAACTGCTCATGTGTTGCTTTGTTCTTTGAACAAACCTCAGGAAATTGCTTTCTTTTCAACCAGATAGGTAGCTTGCAACAGAAAGATGGAGGTACGAGTGGTTTTGCATCTTTCATCAAGGTATCGGACACTAACCCTGGATCAGGGCAAGGTGGGAGTGAGAGTAAGCACACCATCATTATTGTTGTCATCATAGTCGGAACTTTGGCTGTCATAGGGGCCCTTGTATATGCTGGTTTCTATATTTACCGAAGGAGGAGACGACCTCTGCCCTCACAAGATGAGGCTTATTCATCGGAAGATGATGGCTTCCTGCAAACGATATCAGGAGCACCCATGCGGTTCACTTACAAGGAGCTCCAGGATGCAACAAACAATTTTTCAGACAAGCTCGGCCAGGGAGGGTTTGGATCTGTGTACCTTGGTACCCTGCCAGATGGAAGTCGCATTGCTGTAAAGAAGCTAGAGGGCATAGGCCAGGGGAAGAAAGAATTCCGTGCTGAGGTGACCATCATTGGCAGCATCCACCACATCCATCTTGTCAAACTCAGAGGCTTTTGTGCTGAGGGCACATACAGGCTTCTTGCGTACGAATACATGGCAAAAGGGTCCCTGGATAGGTGGATATTCCAGAATAATTCCTCCCTGCTGGACTGGGACACAAGGTTTAATATTGCACTTGGAACAGCAAAGGGATTGGCATACCTCCATCAGGACTGTGAGTCCAAGATCATTCACTGTGACATCAAGCCTGAGAATGTTCTACTTGATGACAACTTCTTTGCGAAGGTGTCTGACTTTGGTCTTGCAAAGCTGATGACCAGGGAGCAGAGCCATGTTTTCACTACGCTCAGAGGGACACGGGGCTACCTTGCACCTGAATGGATCACCAATTATGCTATCTCAGAAAAGAGCGATGTATACAGCTACGGTATGGTTCTGCTTGAGATAATCAGCGGGAGGAAGAGCTTTGATCCTGTCGAAGTTTCAGAGAAAGCTCATTTCCCCTCATACGCTTTCAAGAAGCTGGAAGAGGGTGATCTTCGTGATATTTTTGATGCCAAACTAAAATACAATGATAAGGATGAACGAGTTGAGACTGCGATCAAGGTTGCCTTGTGGTGCATCCAGGAGGATTTCTATCAACGACCGTCCATGTCGAAGGTCGTCCAAATGCTGGAAGGTGTGTGTGACGTTCCCCAGCCACCAATATCCTCACATATTGGATACCGGTTCTATGCAAATGCCTTCAAATCTAGTAGCGAAGAGGGTACATCATCTGGGATGTCAGACTACAACAGTGATGCTTTACTTTCTGCTGTGCGTCTTTCTGGTCCCAGATGATATGAATTAGATGTACATTGTTGTGTTAGTTAGGATGAGGCTCAATTTTGGTGGAAGATCAATTGGTTTGGTGTTCGTTTGTTCATAGTAATGTACATATATGTTGCTGATATTTTGAGGTGTTAGTTCAGATTATGTGCAACGTTGGTACAGAAATTAAACAATTTCATGTGCGTTAGATAGAAACTCGATAGCAATTTTGCATCATGACCTTTAAAATATTCTTAGATTTGTACCTTTTTGGAGTGCATTTGTGTTCTAAGCTGGGACCAGGGATCCAAATCCAGATTGATACTAGGACTTGCAAACCTGGCCAACTTTGATGATGTTTCATAATATTCTATTTCAAAGTGGCAAAAGGGCTGCCGCTAGTGGTTGCAATAACCTTACTCCCCGTGAGAGCAAATTTGTATATACATATGTAAAAAATGGCCCCTGGATTAGTTGTTTTGAGTTACTAGATGAATTCCCCGCGCGTTGCCACAGGATTTTAGAAAAATACATTAGAATGTGAGATTTGTAGAACAAATTAATTAAAAGCATTAATATATGTTTCTTACGATAAATTATCATAAAGTGGGTTACACGGCTGAAGAAACATTTTAAAATCAATAGAGTGCCATAAATGGTTCCTCATTTTCATCCAAAGTTTGGTAAGTACAATGGGTACTGCCATATTGTTTTGCACCAGGCTCTGTTAGCCTTCAGAGATTACCTCGGGTTGATATATTAAAAAAGAAAGTTAAATACAAAAATATTGAGTACATACACAATGAAGCAAGAGAAAGAAAATGTTGTAATAAAAATCAGTAGGACTTTGTTGCCGCATATATCAATGCCTCCTATCCAACTAAAAAAAAAATGCCTCATATCAGAATTCAGATAGCAATCGCACTTAGTACTAATTCCGTTTGCTTCTGTGGGAAAAAGAAGAATAAATCAGCATGTTCAGTATTGGCCCACAGTGACAAAGGATGATCATAAGGTTTCAGTCTGATGGAACTAATTTGGCCGTCGCATCAAATTTTCCGAAACAAAGGCTGCTAGCAAAATAGTAAGATCATCATCTTCCGTGGGGCATTGGTGGAAGCTCATCAGTTTGTATCTATACTTACGTTAGAGCAGATCAACATCATGAAAATGTAAAAATGGACGTACATTCTTAGAGAAAATTGATAACACACGGTTCGAATGTGCAACGGAGTATGATATTAATTCAAAAGTGGGAACTGTGTAGTTTGCCATGCTCACAGGTTGAGATTGACAATTATCAACATGGAGAAGTAAGAAATCATGCAAAGCCTGGAAAATGATGATATAAGATTAAAAAAATGTACGGCGCAAACGGGTGCAACCTGAGATGGGATGTGGTTGAGGTCCGTAACAGAGTATGGCACTTCAAACAGAATTTCATTCATATGGAGGAGATCTCAGTAAACAGAATACATTGACACTTGAAATATATGGTGAGCACATAGCTGACCTGAACATATCTATTCGCCCCTACCTGGACATACATAATTAATAAGAAAAATAAATTATTAATAGAAAATATTATAACTTTGAAATTTGTCTTTGACCAAATAAACATGAAAGAACCAACCAAAGGCACTATCCTCAAGTAATCTGCCACTCAAGGGATTATGACCAGGATACATTCAATTTTGAGGTCGGATAGCGACATATGCTGGTGCTTAGAGCAGTAAGCTCCATCGTTTTTTTTTGGTCATTTCATTTCGTCAACTAAACATCAAACCTGTATTGAAAGCAGCAAGCTGATAATCTGAACCAAAAAAAAAAAAAGACCAACTTGGAGTAACTTGAATTGGAAATCAGTAACTTCGAGAGTGGAGAACAGATAATCAGAATCAAATTCTACATGTACCTGAATTGTGCTAACAGGAATTAGTAGTCGGTTATCTTCTTGTCTTGGCGGCTACTATGATTGGCCTGCTGGATCAAAACCCCTGAGTGACACACTGTGAGAATTTGGTGCCGAAGAACGGAAGATGCAGGCCAAACATTTTTGCTACAGAGGAGGGACGTCTTGGTGGTCTGTGTTGCTGCTTGCTTGACGGATTGGCATGCCAATATTATAGCAAGGACCAAAAATGGCAGCCTCAGATAGGGAAGAGGAAATGTGATATATAGTGTGTGAGGAAGAGGAATGGTTTGCTTGAACATGAGCACGACTGGGAAATATCAAGAGTGGCGCTCAGAGCTTTCTGGGGGTGAAACGGAAGGGAATTCAAGGAGATGGAGCAACTAATTGTGACTCCTGAGTCGTGGGTCTTCAGTTATAGGTATTTAGGAATAATTATGGAGTGGGGACGCTGCTGGCGACCGTTTTAGCCAGGAGGTTGATTGTAAGAGTAAAGCAAGGAAACACAAACGTATATGCATGGATGGTTAGATTTGAATCTTAGGTGACATCCAATGGTGATAAAGATTTGAGGTGATATGGCTGCACCACAATTGAGAGAAATAGGAGTTAATGACTTGTAGTTGGTTGCACTTATAAAGAAAGAGTAGATACGCATAGCCACTCCATTTTCTTTAAAGATATACATGTGGACCATGTTTCTGGACAGCCGATCTTTAGGAGCTTTTCTTTACCGGGCCAAAGCCGTGTGGGGGCTCTTGTTGAGGTTTTTGATTCCACTTCCAGTGTAGTCTAAAACAAATATTGCTTGAGAAACTACTTTTTTCATGAGGGGATTTTTTTTAAAAAAAATGCTAGGATAAAGTGCAATAGCAGGACATATAACTCCAAGGAAACAAAATGATCTTATTGACTGAAGATGAGGAATTGCTATAGAAACTAGGGCACCAGAATCTTCATAGGTGCACAGACAGCGCAAAGGAGATGGATCCACAAAGCATGGCCTGGGAGACTGCTCAGCTTAAAGAGGATCATAGAAATTGTGAGGAACCTGTAATGCATCAAAACCATGCTACCTACTGACATAAATTGATGATTTTCAATATCACTAGCTCATATTTATCAAATCCTGTTTCACGTTGCCCCCTTGGAACACTCAGTGGGATAGGGCCCGTATTTGTTTTACATAACTGAAGTCTGTTGGACAAGGCCAAACGACTGTTTTGCCTTTGCTACCAGTCTGGAATTCCCAAACTTGGATAATAGATTAAGAAATTGGCATACAAGAATATCGTAAAATATAAGATCACTGAATATAGCATGGATGTTGCAAGAAAGCAATCCATTTAGAGATATATATATACAACTGATCATTAGTACCAATGTCAGCTCGCAACAGGCTGCTGAAGTAGGAAGCCCTTCAATGGCTTCTCAAAGGCAAGGAGAATAGTCAGGAGTAGGAAGGGCATTAGGACTATGAACATCCAGGTAGAGCTGTGGGTATATATATTGTTTGGACATGGGAGGGGACGAAACTTTGCCAGCTCTGCAAGCAGATCTTCATGATGCCGGAAGAGAAATGAAAGCTGCGGTTTGAAGATGGAACAAAGTTACAAAAACATATCGCTAAGCTATGAACTGCTCTTCCATGGAAGAAGAGGATTGCAATCATGCTACCTCACTGTAAGCTTCTAGAGGGATTTGATCATTTCGGTTGAGCACATTAAGCAGCGCTAGGTATAGCATATAGTCCCGTGCCTGTACAAACAAAGAGCATGATCAATCACAAATTACTAAAATGTTGCAGTACTACTTGAAGCAGAGCAGTAAAGAAACAGATTGCCTTTTATGAAGTTTAAAAGCCTTGGTTCCCGTTATCATCTATGATAAGACTGCAATAATGAACAAGGGGGTATACGCAACGGAGGATGCAAAAAGCCAGAATTCTATTTCCATTATCTATAAAAGCTTGGCTCTGTACCACAATACTTGATAGCTCATAAACGGACTAGATCATTTGCAATGGCACATTCCGGATTAGGTGCGTTTGTAGTGGCATACAAAACATTACCTCTTTCTAAATATTCTCCATGTCAAGAAGATTGGAAAGTATCTAACACTTTAGCCTCATAAAAAAAAATGTTATCCTAGTCCCTGAATCCTGGAATTCTATCTCATGTAAAAAAGAAAATATAGGTGTCCGAGAAAGTTTAGCATATAAGATTTTTCAAAAAAGGCATGCGTTTTATATAGTACACTGCACGCATCTTTTTCTTTTCTTTTGGATACAACAAAATATTTCATATCATATCACACCCAAAAACGAAACACTTCAATCCATATCACAACATTAGGATTTCTTCAAGCCAAATGTTCTCAGCCTTTCATATGTGATATATGAAAACTCTTGAACTCAAGCTTATTAAAAGCGGAAAACCAGACCTAGTAAAATCGATTATACTTGTAATATATAAGGTATCAGATCTAATGGTAATTTCACATGACTTACAGTATAAGAACTGAAGCACAAACATAAACTCTTGTGAATACAGCACAAAGGGATAATACAATGGTTCAAACAAAAAATATCTGTTTTTCCCAAATTTTGGAAAGAGGATCAAGACACTTTCTCTCTTTGTCCTTTTTTTTTTGGCAGGCTGGACTTATTCTGTGTACAGCAAGTATTTCTGTTTCCTTCAGATCCAGTTCACTGAATGATTGCTGACACTGACAGACTTTCATATGAAGAAAAAAGATCCTAGCCATTTTCACTTAATTGCTAACAGCTAGCTGCAAATGATTGGAAAGGACAACAGTGAACTTCCCTTTCCATGCACTCTAGATAATGAACTACCCAACCCAACTTGCTAGGGACTAAAGACCATGTTGTTGAATCATGCTGCAGGACTTGTTACAAATGTGTACAAGATACAGATTTACTTCTCCCACTATACGGATAAATTGTCACAACAGGAATTCAATCTACTGCTTGGCCTTACAAAACCGGAAGAAGAACGCACATTATCCATCAAAATCTAGAGATTCCTACAGTCAATTGACATTTCCTTTGACAAAATTCCTCACCTTAACTTTCTTGACAAAGCTAAGAGATTCCTCAAATGTGACTGGCTCACACTTCGACATGGAGCCCAGACAGCTCAAGCGAGGCCCCGGTTCCACTCAAACAGACATCAAGCTATGAAATTCCTGCAGGGAATAATTTGAGAAAGTGAATATGATATCCCAATACAGAAAAGTACAAACTGAATACATATGCACCATACGAAAACCAAAGGTCATCAATTGTTCATTCGATCAAACATAAGAGAAAACAATCATTCATGTCAGAAGAGCTTGTTAATGAGAGCTTAACTCAAATGTCTGTGATGGAAGCTAATTAAGGGTCCATAAATTTCAACAGCAGAGCTACCAGAGAACTAACGAGGTGGCAATTTTGAAACAGAACAAGGAAAAATCTTAATTTGCCCTTAAAGTTCAACTTGGTGCAGAAGTTGCATCCGTCAAGTCAAAATCAAGTACTAGTAAGTGAAAAGATCTACCCTTCCAATTGCTTAGCTGACAAAATTCCAGAAGCGAATCAGGCAGAATGAAAGGAAGTGAGCATTAACTGGGAACACAGACCGCAAATCCTTTCTTGTTTCTTCACACCTTTCAGTTATCACAATTAAGGAAATAACTAGCCTCCAGTGTGGATCAATGGTATTACAACTGAACAAAGCAGAAATGCGCAACTTAAAGAATCCACAATAACAGATTGTCACGGTTGAGGATGAAATTTCAACAATTACGACCTCATTTCACTCCTGTTGTACTAGAGTACTAACAAGATAGCCTTACTGACCAACTGGAAAATCACAACCAACATTAATCTACCACCAAGCTAACAGGCAAGAATCCGCAGTTTTCTTTTTCTAGGGAAAGTGATGAGTCATGCGGCAAAAGATAGTAGAGAACACTCCACCCGTCTGAATCTGCAGGTCATTCTTCTTTCTACGACCACCGGCCAAAACAAAAAAAAAAGGATTTGAACAAACTGAAACAGAACGCCCCCTCTGGAGTCTGGACAAGCCAGCTAGACGGGTTCCTGAAATTGGGGATCGCTGCGCACGAGAGGGTTCTTTCTCACCTGGAGTCGAGCGGGGGCACAAGAAACGGAGGAGACTGCGAGGCGAGGTCGCGCAGCAGGTTCCCGTGAGGGGAGAGAAGCAGGGAGGGAGTGAGGATTAGGCGGAGAGCGTGGTGATGGTTGGCAACGGGAGGAGAGGGGGAGGGGGCGGCGGTGGTTGCGGCCGTGCTGGTGGGGCGGTGGTGGGGCGCTAGCTGCTGGGAAGTAGACTGGAGTCACCGGACTCGGCCGAAGTGTGTGCGGGAACAGTCCAAGAAACGTGGAAACGGGCCCTCCAAATAAGTTTCTAGCCTTATCTAATCTAATAATAATAAATAAACCCTTAAAGAACCAGTTGAGACAAAAATAGTTTTTACCTGCCAGAACCTACCCTACCTGTATATCCACCGTTGATCTAAAAGGTCACCTTCAATATCTACCATCGGATCTTTCCATGCTGGGCCCGGGTCCGCGGAAAGGTGGACATTGGACATGGACAAGTGTCCAAATTAGTTCATTTGCGGTGGACAATCATAAATTTTTTTTTCCACCCACGCTACCTCCACCCGCGGACCCACATCCCACCTCATTTTATTACGGTGAAATTTGAATGCTTTCCATCTGGCACAATACATTATTTGGAAAGTTTTATTCCGTGTTAATGGTAGAATTATTAGGAACCTTCCTTCACTTAGCAGGCGCAGGAACCTTCCTTCTCGCATTAATTTCCTTTGGCCATGATTATTTCTTTCTTTTTTCCTTTGGCCATGATTATTTCTTTCTTTTTCTATTATTAGGAACCTTCCTTCACTTAGCAGGCGCAGGAACTTTCTTCTCGCATTAATTTTCTTTTTCACGTCCCACCTCCTTCCTTCTCGCATTAATTTTTTCTATAGAAATTTTGAATTCAACTACTAAGCGGCACAAAAAAATCATTTGGAAGGTTTCTTTGCATAGTCTCCTTTCCATTTTCTTCGTTGGTGCATTGTCTCCTTTCCATTTTATTCGTTGGTGCAGGGACGGCAATTGCCGCCGTCGTCGTCGCGCCCGGCGATCGGGGAAGAAAGGCTCGAACTACGGGATCCCGTGCAAGTGCCGCTGTCGTCGTCGCGCCTGGCGATCAGGGAAGAAAGGCTCCAGCACCGGGATCCCGTGCAAGTACAGCCGTCGTCGCGGCCGTAGTCGTCGCGGCCGTCGTCTTCATCCTACGATCAGCTGGATTAGTCACCAGGTACATCCATATTCTACAATTCTGGGAAACCTGAACATTCTGTATTATGGATAAGCGTAGCGGATTAATTTTCATGCATCCATGCAACAATGTCGCTGCTACCTACAGCGATTTGTAGATACTTATTAGTCCATGAAAATTAATCCGCTAATTTTTGTGAACATGGTTTGTTTACAGTCATTATGGATAAGCGTAAAGCCGGTACTTTGGGTGATGAATGCCCTCCACTTGGAGACTGTACTAACATCAACGAAAATGGTCAGTTGTGTAAAAGTGATTTTGTGGCCTGCAACTGTCCACCTACATTTTGTATGACAAAATGGTGCCGGGCATTGTCGAATAATTTCAGGTACTCTACAAGGCATGCATGAAGTTCATGTTGCTTCATCGTCAAAGTCTGCTAAGAAATCATGCGTGCGTCGACCTCTTGCTGATCGCACGAATGTCCTTTCAAATGGTTAGTAACAAATCATTATTGGTTTAGAATTCCAGTGAAGGCGGCATTATTTTGATTTTGATTGCTCTTCGGCATGTGATTTCTATGTTTTCAGACCAAATAAGAGGCCCGGTGGGCCAAGACATGGATGCGAAACGTAAATTGGCGGCTGAAAAGAAGCGTCAGTATCGCGCACGAAAAAAAGAACAATTGGATAATTCTTTGCCCACGCCAAATGTACCAGGTCACCATTTGTTCCCTTTTTTTATTGTATATTGGTTCATTGCACATGTATCTGAGGGTGTGGTCCTGTTTTTTTAGGGGAACCAATTGCATTGTTTATGTCAGGTTGAATAGAAAAATTATATCAGCAGCTAATTATTCACTTTTGATTAGGTACCACTACAATGTCTGCTGTTTTGAACCCAACAGTGGGTTTAGGTTCAAGTACCCCCACACCCTCGTGGTATAGCCAAAGATCGCCAGCGGTCTCAAACCCTACAGGTGCGTTGCTTTTAATTAGCTGTTGTTTTTAGTTTTTCAGGTTTCTTTATTCATATACTCTTACTTAATCATTTGGTCAATCATGTTTGCTTTTGAAGCTGAGATGATGCGGGACACAATGACGAACCCTACATTGGGTTTAGGATCTATCGTCGACACGCCAGTTGATGCCGACGATGACAGCTGGCTTCAAAGAAATGAAAACTGGTGTCCAGCACCAAGATGTGGAATTCAACAAGTTGTGAGTGAAGAGCTCGCTGCCAAACGTAAATTGGTGGCTGAAAAGAAGCGTCAGTATCGTGCACGGAAAAAAGAAGAATTAGAGATTTCTTTGTCCATGCCAGTTTATGAAGAGTCATTGACAGATTTACCAGGTACAACTTTTCCCCTATTTTTTCAATTGTATATTGGTTCATTGCGTGTGTTCAGTAGGGTATTGTCCTGTTTTTTGTTGGGGTCAACTTGAATTACATATGACAGCTTGAATATAAAAAAATTATATGTCAAGATAACTTTTTCAATTTTGGTTAGGTACATCTACACCGACAGCTGGAATGAACCCAACATTTGGTTTAGGTTCCGGTACCAGCACACCCTCATGCTATAGCCAAAGATCAGCGCCCTTCTCAAACCCTACAGGTGCATTGCTTTTACTGAGCTGTTATTTCGATTTTTTGCCCAACTTTTTTCTTATTTTCTTAACATGTGGTGGATCTCTGTTCGGTTTTGAAGCTGAGGCGATGCGAAACACCATGACGAACCCTACATTGGGTTTAAGCTCCATCGTCGACACAACAGTAAATGCGCACAATGACAGCTCGCTTCAAAGGAATGAAGACTGGTGTCCAGCACGAAGCTGTGGAATTCAACAAGTTGTGAGTGAAGAGCTCGCTGCCAAACGTAAATTGGTGGCTGAAAAGAAGCGTCAGTATCGTGCACGAAAAAAGGAAGAATTAGAGATTTCTTTGGCCTGTCCGGTTTATGAAGAGTCATTGATAGATTTACCAGGTACAATTTTTCCCCTTTTTTTTCCAATTGTATATTGGTTCAATGCGTGTGTTCCTGTGGGTATTGTCCTGTTTTTTGTTGAGGTCAAATTTCATTACATATGACAGCTTGAATATCAAAAAATTATATGTAAAGATAACTTTTTCAATTTTGGTTAGGTACATCTACACCGACAGGTGGAATGAACCCAACATTTGGTTTAGGTTCCGGTACCAGCACACCCTCATGCTATAGCCAAAGATCAGCGCCCTTCTCAAACCCTACAGGTGCATTGCTTTTACTGAGCTGTTATTTCGATTTTGTGCCCAACTTTTTTCTTATTTTCTTAACATGTGGTGGATCTCTGTTCGGTTTTGAAGCTGAGGCGATGCGAAACACCATGACGAACCCTACATTGGGTCTAAGCTCCGTCGTTGAGACACCAGTTAATGCGCAGAATGACAGCTCGCTTCAAAGGAATGAAGACTCGTGTCCAGCACCAAGCAGTGGAATTCAACAAGTTGTGAGTGAAGAGCTCGCTGCCAAACGTAAATTTGAAGCTGAAAAGAAGCGTCAGTATCGTGCACGGAAGCGTCAAAAGGGCACGTGCGTCACGCCTGTTGCTCAGCTTGATAAGAACGTTGAATTCCAGAATCGATATCGCCAGCGAAATTTGACAAATATCAGTTTACGTCAACGAGGTACGCCGATTCACTGGAGCATTTTAAATAAAAAATTAACATATGTGGCGCTGGGATTCTAACAATCCATCTTTTGCAATCTTACTAATAAACATTTGTGAAGTATTATATTCTGCACTGTGCGGATTTTTAATAGAATAATATTTTACATTCTACAGTGATTACGTTGGTGAATTGACTATTCGTAAATTACCTGACATCTCTTTGTTGCCAGTTACTCCATCGGGAAATATCAATACTTCCTTGCATACGGTTGACCATAATCATGGTAATGTTGGTGTCTATGATTCTGGTATTTGGGATCCGGGCGCATCAGGACTCCCGAGATTCGGTAATCTAATATGCCCTTTGCTTTGTAATAAATATATAAAGCTGCAATTACACGTTGTTGCCAATCTAACTTTTTTTATATATGTGTTACCCAGATGAGGAGAACTTGGAGACTCATAAGCCAATAGATGACGACATCGATGATCCTTTTGCTGATGACGAGGGCCGGGTTTTCTTCCGACCTGGTATATATGAGTCCTCCCGGTTAAATTTGAATTGCCTCTCGTGTTCCTTTTCTAAACTTGAGTCGTTTTGTGTTTGCCTTTGCTAGACGTGCGATACAAGTCATATCGAGTTAACGGGCAAGATGGAGGTGCTGAAGGGAGGCCCGATCCCTATGACTATGTTTATGACAACCTCCCGAAAAAACATCATGTTCTGGGTCACGCACCGGACTGCGAACACTGTGGTGCCAAGAGGTTCCCTGGTGAAGGACCGGCGTTCTGTTGTAGGGAGGGAATGGTTCGTATTCATATTCCCGAGGTGCCTGCAGAACTGAGAAGACTTTACACAAGCCAATCAGACAGAGATGCAAAGTGGTTCAGGAACAATATCCGTTACTTCAACTCTCATTTTTCATTTACTAGCATGGGTGTCAAACTCGACCGGCGATATGCTACCGCAGCAGGAACCGGGATCTATACATTTAGGATCCAGGGTCAGATATATCACCGCCTAGATCAGTTGTCTCACGGAAACTATTCAGCTAGAAATATGCAGTTGTACTTTTATGACAATGAAGGTGATTTTGAACACAGGGTAAAGCGATCACCGCACCTGGATCTTGGGTTAATAAAGCTGATTGTACGTATTTTGGAAGGGAATCCTTATGTTGGGACATTCAGGAGTTTGGGGTCCAAACCAAACCTAGACGAGTATAGAATCGAACTCAACACAAAGATTGATGTGGACCAGAGGAGATACAATGCACCCACAGCTTCTCAGGTTTCAGCCATATGGTTGGAAGGTAGTGACCCGAAGAAAATGTTTGAGAGGAGTGTTATGGTCTGTGGAGTATCAGATCGACCCGTTTATATTAAGGCTTACTATGGGTGCTATGATCCTCTAGCGTATCCTTTATTTTTTCCTAGCGGCGAGGCGGGCTGGAATGAAGAAATATTGTATGATGAAACTAAAAGGAAGAAAAAGTCTGGCAAAAAGAAAAATGATGTTCAAGGTGTGTCGCAGTACATATTTATAACCAGCCTAATAAATTATCTTTTATTTTTCTAAACTCATAGACTTAACTCATGGTGTTTCTTTTGTGTTGACATGGTAGACCCGCATGAAGACTTCCCATCCGCGATGGACATAGACGACGAAGCCGAAGCAGATGGTCGCACTGGGGGACAAGGTTGCTATAATAATATATTTATTTAGTGATACAATCTCATAAAATATGTTCAGGTTCTAATAGTGCCTACAACTAACTTTGTTGCCACTGCTAATTCCAGGTGGTGACCCAGAATCCAATAAGAAGTATGTGAGCGCCAGAGAGTATTATGCTTACAAGCTTCAAATCAGACGTGGGGAGTTCAATGTTTTGTTTTATGGTAAACGACTCTTGCAGCAGTGGCTCGTAGATATGTACATTAAGGTTGAGTCTATGCGTCTTAACTGGTACTCTCTCCCTGCCCATCAGAAGATTATTCGAGCCGACCTATATCAGGTATGCACATTTTGAAAATTGAGGCTACTGATTAAGGGGATGGGCAGCAAGCTGTTATTTTTAACCTTTGCATAGTGCCTGATAAACGCTTACTTGTCTGGTAAATTGATCCCTCATGATGCTGATTTTTCTTAAATGCTTTTCCACGTAATATATATTAGGCGGTTGGTATTATTTTTTAATGACTAAGGAACCATTTGCTATATAGGTTAAAAATGTGGTACTGTTCGTTTAACATGTTCAACTCAAAACTGCAATTTTTTGAGAATGCTGAGCGAAACAATTTAAAGAGACATTTGGTATTATTTTTAAGTAACTAAGGAACCATTTGCTATATTCGCTTTTATTATGTTACCTGCAATTTGCTACAATAAATTACCTACAATTTATTATGTTACCTGCAATTTGCTATTATTATGTTACCTGCAATGTGCTCTGTTCTTGATGAAAATTTTACAGATTGTAGCAAGTGGGTGCAAAACGATTATTCATGTTTATCTGGCCTGCTAACACATTGTATCATACATGCCTAAAGCTACTGTTGCTGCTACCCTTTTGTTTTTAACTACATAATATATGCATCTCCTTGCTTGTGTTTGTTATTGTCATTTTCTCTACTAACTTGGGATGTACCCATACAGGGAGTTCTGGACACTCTTGCAACCGGGGAGGCAAGGGCATCATTGACTGGCAAAAGAATTGTGCTACCTAGGTCAATGACTGGTTGTGACCGTGATGTGCAACGGAGGTACCTTGATGCAATGACCTTAGTGCAGCGTTACGGGAAGCCAGATTATTTCATAACTATGACATGCAATCCGTATTGGCCAGAGGTGATCCAGGAGCTTTTGCCAGGCCAGACTCCACAGGACCGTCCAGAAGTTGTGGCACGAGTTTACAAAGCGAAACTGCGAGATTGTGAGGATTTTTTGGTTAAGAAACAACATTTTGGTGAGGTTGCTGCCTATGCTCATGTCACGGAGTTTCAAAAGAGGGGTCTGCCACATGAGCATTTCTTATTGATTATGAAAGAAGGGAGTAAGCTAAAATGTCCAGATGAGTATGACAGAAAATATCGGCTGAAATCCCGGACAAGAAGAAGTACCCGGTTTTGCACGATCTTGTTTGCAAACACATGATGCATGGCCCTTGTGGTGTTCTCAACAAGGATTGCCCATGTATGATAGATGGAAAATGTCGGTTTCGCTACCCTCGCCAGTTTTGTGAAGCCACACAGCAGGGGAATGACTCATACCCAATATACAGGCGACGGGATGATGGCCAGGTAGTTGAGCTCAGAAATGGCAAGTTGGACAATCGATGGGTTGTTCCCTACAACCCCACACTATTAATGCGGTATAATTGTCACATCAATGTGGAGATCTCCTGCAGCATTAAGTCTGTCAAGTACCTCTACAAGTACATCTACAAAGGCCATGATCGTGCATCTTTCTCACTTGACAAGTCAGAGAATGAAGATACCGTGGTTGATGAAATCAAACAGTACCGAGATGCAAGATGTATAACACCGCCAGAGGCTGCATACAGGCTGTATCGGTTCCCTCTCTACTATGTCTCGCCTCCTGTTTTACAACTATCGATTCATCTTGAGGGGATGCACATGGTTTCATTCAAATCAACCTCTGACTTGAATGAAGTTGCCAAAGACCCAAAGAACCAGCGATCAATGTTGACCGAGTGGTTTAAGACCAATGCGGCAGATCCCAGAGCGCGGAAATTGTTGTACATACAGTTCCCCGAATGGTATACTTGGAATAAATCAAAAAAGCATTGGAAATGGAGAAAACAACGAGCTCAAATTGGTCGTCTTGTACATGCAAGCCCATCTGAAGGGGAGCGGTACTACCTTCGGCTTTTGTTGACCCATGTGAGGGGAGCTACGTCATACAAGAGTTTGAAAACTGTTGGTCGAGTAACATATGAGACCTTCCGAGAAGCATGTGACCGTGGTGGACTTCTTCTATCTGATTCGTATTTGGACGATACCTTAACAGAGTGTGCTATATGGAAAATGCCTAGCTCGTTCCGACAATTATTTGCTATAATCATGGTTTTTTCTGAGGCAAATAATCTTCGCAAGCTGTGGGAAAAGCATTTTGATTCACTCTCTGATGACTTCCGGAGGACAATTACCGATCGCCATGAGGTGGAGCAGCGGGTACTCTTGGATATTGAGCGATGTGTTCAATCAATGGGCAAGGATCTCGATGGCTTCGGCCTACCCAAGTTGGACGAAAAAGGTAATGCTTTGCCCACAATCATCGAATTAACAATGTAGTTTATATAAAGTGTCTATGTTTGAAACGAGTGTTGGCCAATTGCCTATGTTTACATATAACCTTCACATATCAGTACTAGATGACCTGCAGATGTGGACTTCACCGAAATGTACTTATATCATTTTTTTTCATTGATACTTCTAATATTGTCGAGCCTGATTATTTCAATTTGACACGCGCTCTGTTCAATTTGATTTTGTTAGATAACATGTGCTCTGTTCTTTTTTGCCATCTGTTATTGGTTACTGCTGAAATGTATGTGACCTGATAAAGGGTATATATCTGACCTCCCAATATAGTTAACTGAGTTGGTTGATGTCCCTTTCACTACTAGAATTGCATATCTATTTGTACAACGTTTCAGTTGCAAAATAGAACAGAGCAATGGATTATAAAGTAATTTTGGGTCTTGTAGCGACAATGTAATTTGATCCAGGTAGCATTTTAACTTGGGACAATGTAAGTTGCTGGTGGCTTACTGAACTTATCATCTTCTTGCAGATATTTCAAATCTGTTAATTGTTAAATGCTCCTCTATCAACAAGTATTCTTCAGTCAAAACATTTAGTTAAGGAACTAAGAGTGCATTTCTATCTGTCAATCATTCTGCAAGCTTTCTCATGATAAATACCTTTTTCAGTCCCTCATTTCCTCCACTTGATTACAAGGAACAATAACACTGTATTTTTGTGCCACACTTTTTTTTATTGAGCTATGACTTTAGATATTTTTTTTCTTGCCACGTGAATACATTTCTCAGTTGGGTATCGACATACTGTCATTACCAAGCATTTTTTTTCATCGCTTCTCCTGATATTGACGAATCTAATTAATATCTGGACCATATACCTGATGCTGAAATTTGCATTTCAATTAATATCTGGACAATTGCTCTGTTTTTTTCACCAACAAAGATTGCATGTCTGATAAGGAGAATTGAAATCTGTTAAGGCTCCTCTGTTGAGGACCTGATCAAGGATATATTTCTGGCATGCCAATATATTTGACTGCTTGTTGTTAGTTGTTATGTTTCCTGTGAGCTGCCAATATATTTTTATTTGACCTGATCATGTACTTATATTTTTAATGATCTTGACTGGTATTCTTTCTATGTCAACATATGAATATTTAGATAGATCAATTGTTGCAAAGTTTGCTACCTACAGCCTACCACGAAAAAATTTTGTACCATCAATTTTAACTGTGTTTACTTTTCTTTATTCCAGGACGCAAAGAAAGGGACCACTGCAGGGAGTTGAATGAGGAGTATGCACTCGGATTCGATGAAGACCATTTGAAAATTGTGGAGACACTCAACGCTGAGCAGAGGGCAGGATTTGATGAGATCATGGATCATGTTACGTCTGAAAAAGGTCTGGTGTTTTTTGTTGATGGCCCTGGAGGAACCGGAAAGACATATCTCTACAAGGCATTGATTGCAACTGTACGTTCCATGGGTTTCATAGCCGTTGCTACTGCTACATCTGGCATAGCGGCATCTATTATGCCCGGTGGTCGGACAGCACACTCTAGATTCAAGATACCAATTAAAATCACCGATGAAAGCATGTGCAACTTCACAAAGCAGAGTGGTACTGCTGAGCTCCTTCGTTCAGCCCGTCTCTTGATATGGGATGAAGTTGCAATGACAAAGAGACAATCCATTGAGTGTCTGGATAGATCCTTGCAAGATATCATGGGCTGCGATGAACCATTTGGTGGCAAGATTATGGTTTTTGGAGGAGATTTCAGACAGGTTCTTCCTGTGGTTCCGCGGGGAACTAGAGCTCAGATCACCAATGCCACCTTGCAGAGGAGCTATATATGGGACCGGATTCGCAAAATCAGGCTCACTCAAAACATGCGTGCACAGTCAGACCCGTTGTTCTCACAGTATCTTCTAAGAGTTGGTGATGGAGTTGAAGAGTCAGTTGGGGATGATTATATCCATCTTCCAGACGAGATTGTTATTGAGTACGATGAAGAGAAAGGTATTGACAAGCTTGTTGAGGACATTTTCCCTAATCTCTTGGCAAATGTCAGTGATGCTGCTTACATGAGTTCTCGAGCTATCCTATCAACGAAGAATGAGTACGTTGATCAACTCAACTCCAAGATGATTGAGACATTTCCAGGCCCTTCCAAAGTGTTTTACAGCTTTGACTCTGTGGAGGATGATCAGATCAACAATTACCCAATTGACTTTCTAAACTCTCTTACGCCGAATGGGCTGCCACCTCACGAGCTGAAGATCAAGATTAATTGTCCTCTAATCTTGCTTCGCAACCTAGACCCGCACAATGGCCTGTGTAATGGCACACGCTTGGTGGTCAGGGGCTTTCAGAACAACGCCATTGACGCGGAAATCGTTGGTGGTCAGCATGCTGGTAAGAGGGTGTTCATTCCGAGGATACCTCTTTCGCCATCTGAAGTTTAACGCTCCCCTTCAAATTCAAGAGGATACAATTTCCTGTGCGTTTGAGCTTCGCAATGACGATTAACAAAGCTCAAGGACAGACCATCCCTCACGTCGGAGTATACCTGCCTGAACCTGTGTTTGCGCATGGTCAGCTCTATGTCGCGTTGTCCAGGGGTGTGTCACGAAAGACAACTAGGGTCCTCGCCAAACCCAATAAATTCTTGGACCCTGCGGTGAAAAGCACAAAGAATATTGTATACAGGGATGTCCTAAACTCTTAATTAATATATATTTGTACACTAATGATATCTGATTGTAAGACTTAATTTTGTTGCTGCTTACTCTGTTATTGTAAGTTCGGTTGCCTATGTAACACTCCATGGTTGTCTATCAGCCGAATAAAATATTAAGTTCTCTTGATTTGTCTCTCATCTTACGAATTGTCTCTCTGGATTTGTAACACTCCACGTGTTTTGTATCTTGTTAGACAAATAATAATAATCCTGTATAAATATGAATTTTTAGGTGTTTGTCTCGCATAATAACATACTGATGTTGTGTTGAGATCAAAAAAATCAAATGAAAGGGCGTGTAAGTGTACCTTGTATATGCAAGATTAATATTCAGCTTGATACATTCTGATTGATTTAGATGCAGACATGGGATATTTACTTTATTATGGAAATAAATTGGCAAATGATTTTTTATTTTCATCCTTTCCGAATTGCAAGTAAATTGAACATAACTATATGTCGCATAATCATGTACCTGGCGTCAGATATTTATTTTCCGAAATAACATGTGGCTGTTTGATTTTCTTGTTTTTGGTGATTGATTTCCTTAATCACATGGTGATTTTGTTCCATGCATAAATATGGCAAGTTTATATTTTATTTGATGTACATTCCTTGGTAGCCTGCGGGTGTGATATACTATTCCATTCACATGGAACTTTCCAAACCATTCAACCTTTTATATATGCAGCTACGTGAACGTCAAGAAGCCAGTGTATACTCCTATTTGTGGTGTTCCCATAAAAAAGGTGCAGCTACGTCCCCATAGAAAACCGTCCATTGAGGAATGGCCATTCCAACGCTGCCGCCTGTCGCCACCTTCGGTGAACGGCGTCGTCGCTTGTGTACTTATTATGTTTTCCTTATCCATCTTCTGTGTCTGTACGTCACAGCCATGATTTTGATGCCCAAATGTTTATGTTTGTACACGAATACACGAATTGAAACACTTGAATTCATTTTCAACACTTTTGTGATACAGGTCGCATTATTTTTCCGTCGAGGAAGACTTGGAGCTTGGTGTTGTATTTGACTTTGACCTGGGACGACGCATTGATGGCAGTGCAATGAGGATGGCATCCTACCGCCCCGCACGGCTTTTGTTTGAGAACATAACATGGAGATGCTGTCAAATTGACGAACTTAGAGTAGATTACGTTCCGGCCTATGCAATGAGCAGGATGAATGTTGAAGAAACTCAATCTGGGAGTAGCATGGATGACATTGACTAGATGGTTGTGTCTGTACTGGTAATCAAGTGCCGATGTAACTGAATAATAATGAAATAATTTATTACATTTCCTTTACATGGATGTCACTACTTTTTGATTTGCCGGGTTTGATTCTGTCATCAAGATGTATAAAGAACACAAAAGCTTTCTTATCATGCCCACCTCTAATTACCGTCGGAAATATTTGTCACCGAATGCGCTACAGTGACCTGGGAAAGCCGTGTGCCGGACGTGCTACAGCAACTTTATTTTGGAAATATGCCAATGAGCAGGGGGTGGGGGTCAAACTTTATTTTCGGTTGCATGAAAAGATAAATGATTTTTACTATGCTTTGAGGGTGCAATAAAATGAAGACTCTCCAATAAATATGGTCGCTATCGTTATCGACAATGAATTAGAACTATGCGCCACATCATGTCATTTATGTCTCAAAGTCATTTCACGTCTTTAAATTCAAACAATGTCGTTATTTTATCAGATTCTCGAGATTGTCGTGTTAATGTCAAGTTGGTAATTAAATGCAATGATGTGTCAGAAGTGTGTTTTTATTTTATATACATCCACGGTACATCATATTATTTTCTTTGTATGAAAAAGTCCTGCCACGTGATGTAATTCTTAGACACGTGCGTGGCGCACGTGCATTTTTACTAGTTTTCTCGAAGGAAAAGAAATGCTATTACAGAGCATAAAATCAGCAGACCTCCAAATCATTCCGTGTTTGCGTAGATTGAGAGTTGATCTACCAAAGCTGTTTTCGCTGATAGGTGAAGTAAGAGCATCATTTTTGCTAGCAGTTGCAGAGCCTCACCAACTCAGGCACCTATACGAGATTTAAGAGGCCCGAGTTTGAGAAAGTGAGCTTTAGCAGGTCTCTATGGACCGGTAGCGAGGTCTATACTCGGGGGTTAATTGCCTTGGTACCATACCATAGGTAAGAGGAGTTATCTCTCAAACCCCATTAGTAAAGGAGACATCTCCTTATATCACTACTGAGTGAACAAGTCTCTTCAAAATACAAAACAGCTCGAAATCTCATTTTCTCCTTCCTATTTTGCCCTTGCGTGCCCGTGAGCCTCCAAACGAAATCGAAACAGAGCGGCGGCGCATCTGGGTGAGGCCGGCGGCAGCGCATCTCGGTGGAGCCGCCCGGCGCCCGCCTCCTCTCCCACCGCGCGCCCGAGGTCCGGCCGCCTCCTCTCCCACTGCGCGCCAGAGGCTCGGCTGCGGTCCGCCGTGGGCTAGCCCGCGTGCTCCCGCCAAGGCTGTGCGGCGCGGTGCCGTTGCCTCGCCCGCGCGGCCGCCATGACTGACGGGCCTGCTCTTGGCCCGGCGCCAAGTTCTGGCGCTGCAGGTGGCGACATCGGCGGCGCAGGAGCCGCAGCTGCCAGTGGCTCGCGCGGCACAGGAGGGTCGGCAGGGGAGCGGCGGCAGGGCAGCAGTGGGGCACGGCAGGGGAGTCGCGCACAGGGGGAAGCCGCGAGGTCGTCGGCTGGTGAGGCGCCCAGCGCATGCGACGTAGTGGCGCCTGAGGCAGGCAGTGGCGCGGCTGTGGGCTCGGGCAGCCACATCGACGAAGCAGGCAGCAGCTTTACTGGAAGGTGAGTTCCTGTTTGCTTGCATTGCAATTTCGTTTTGTTAACAGATGATTAGGCCTAAGACAATTCAATTCGCTATGTCTAGGAATGCTTCAGAGCCACAGATGACTATCATTTTTAGAGTTCCTGGGTACACTGCATTTATGGATGATGGCAGTAGAGTGGAATTTGAGAACATAGATCACATTGTTGAGTTGAATGAGACCGATGGGTATACAATGTGTAATCTTGTGGCTGATTTAGCAAACAAGACCAAGTGGGGAACATGTCAAGATCCTGCATTTTGGTATTGGGACTTAGAGAAGAAAGGTTTGCAAATTGTTGTGACAAATGACGATTTGAGCATGGTTTTTCAGAAATTTCAGAATTGGGGCAAAAGAGTCTCATTTGTTGTTGAATTCCCGATTAAACCTGCTTATAAGAGTAGCATGACTATAGAGGCCAAGATGGAGAAGTTACCTGTGAGGAGGAATCCAAATTTACCACGGGAATCAAGTAGTTCAGCCGAATCAGAGGAGGAAAGTGGTGATGACATTGAAGAAAATGTGGACCCTTCTTGGATGGAAGATGAGGACATATTCTTGGAGGACGACGAGGTGTTTGTGTCTCTTGGTTTGAGGGCCGAGGATGAGGCAGCAAGGATGAACTTGGAGCGTGATGGTGTTGGTTTCAATGGATGTGAGGCGGAAATCTTGGTAGATGACAATGCTGAAAATGAGCCCCGTTTTTTCTTGATAGGGGAAATCCAAAAATAACAAAGGGTGAGACATTCCCATCTATGGTGGATTTTAGGATGTCTTTGAGGCAATATTGCATTTTAAATGAATTTGTGTTGCATAAGGTTGTGACCGATAAAAAAGAGGTATAGGGCTGAATGTAAGGCAAATGATTGTCCTTGGAGGATTGTTGCTAATAAGCTAGTGGGGCAGCCAACTGTGGAGGTGTGTTTTCTTTCATAACTATGCGCATTTGTTTGGTTTGGAATATGTAACATGTTTAAATTGACTAATTATTTGTTCATTTCTCTCTTTTTTTTCAGATCACTATGATTCCACATGAGCATGATTGTATGGGCACTGCCAAGGTAGTGAGCACAATGGCAACTAAGAATTGGGTGGCTGACAGAGTTATTGCATGGTTGAGGAAGAAACCAGGGCTTGGGGTAGCTGATTTGCAAGATAAATTGCTAGAAAAGTATAGTGCCGAGGTTGGTTACAACACTGTCTGGAAGGGAAGGCAGATGGCGATGGATAAAATTTATGGCTCTTGGGAAGATAACTTTCAGACATTGTTCAGTTTCAGGGCAGCACTTCTTGAGAGGTCTCCAGACTCCATATTTGAGATTGCCACTAAGCCAACTCCAGATGGTATGATGTTTGACAAGCTGTTTGTTGCCTTGAAGCCGTGTGTTGATGGTTTCAAACAAGGATGTCGACCTTACCTTGGCATTGATGCAACCGCCTTGAATGGAAGGTATAAAGGGCAACTAGCATCTGCTATAGCACTTGATGGTAACAATTGGATGTACCCTGTTGCATGGGGAATCTTTGAGACAGAATCAACAGAGAGTTGGACATGGTTCATGAGGCACTTGGAGAGGGCAATTGGCCATCCACCATCTTTAGCTATATCCACAGATGCATGCAAAGGCCTTGATGCTGCTATCAAAGAGGTGTACCCTGGCATTGAACATAAGGAATGCATGAGGCATTTGTGGGCAAACTTTAAGAAGTATTATCGTGGAGAGGTATATGACAAAAATATGTGGCCAGCAGCTAGAGCCTACAGGCCCAAGAAATTTGAGTTCCATTGGAATCAAGTTGTTGCTGAAAATGAGGAGGTTGTCACATACATGAACCAACACCACAATAACTTGTGGAGCAGATCCATGTTCTCAAATGATGTCAAGTGCGACTATGTGAACAATAACCTTTCCGAGAGCTTCAACAACTAGATCAAGAAGATAAAAGACTTGCCTCTTGTTGATTTGATTGATACATTGAGGCGTATGACCATGGACTTATGGGACAAAAGAAGAAGGATTGCCAGCAAGCTATCTGGAACCATTCTTCTAACAGTAATTAAGCAACTAAAGGCCAAAACAAGAGGATTGGGTCAAATGAAGGTGCATAAAGGGCAGCACACTGCTGAGGTCTATGGTCTCCGTCATGATATGACACCTTGGTGCCATGTGGTAGACCTGAACGCTCATACTTGCACTTGTGGGGAGTGGGATATGACGGGGAAGCCATGTGGTCATGCTTTAGCTTTTATTCAAATGTTTCCAGATATCGACATGTCCACTTTTGTTCATGAGTATTACAGTGTGGAGAGGTTTAGGACAGCATATAGTGGCTCTATTCCTTATATGACCGACAAGTCACAATGGACTCAAGTGGACATGGGTTTCAAGCTGCTGCCACCACTATTGAAAAGAGCCCCTGGAAGACAAAGAAAGAACATGTTTAAAGCTAGTCATGAGCCGAGTGCAAAAAGACAACAACGTTACACCCGATGTGGAGAGTTTGGTCACCGTGAAACCGGAAATTGCCCTATGAATGACACAAAGAAAAGGTGAGTCAAGTCAATTTTTTTTCATATATGCAGCTGCATACCTCATATTTTTCTAACTACGTGTCCATGTTCCATGTTGGAAGAGAAAGACATACCCCAAGAGGAAGCCACAAAGGCCCAAGACAATCCCAGCCGACACCATCTCGCCGGGCTCCACCACTAGAAGACTTGTCAATTTGGTGCATGGTGATAAGGAAGTTGGTACGTCGAGTTCTAGCATTTCAGCTAAGAGGTTATTGGTGCATTCTCAAGACAAAGGAGACGATTCTTCATCAAAAGAGCCCATTGTTGGTTCTTAAGAATTTGAACCAACCCTTGTATCTTTAGACTTTTATTTGCATGTTTCGACCATTTGATGCTTGAACAATCTGTATGACCATTTGATGTTTGGACAAATGTATGGTTGGATTTGTTCCAAAATGCATTTTCTCTACAACTCATGAATTCCGGGCGTGTCGTCCGCCCGGCTTATTCCGCTCCCCATCGACTGATTCGGCTCACATCGACTGATTCGGCTCACGATCGACTAATTCCGCTCGCTAGCGACTAACTTCGGCTCCCTAGCGACTAAGCCGGCTCCCGAGCGATTCAAAAGCCTCCACCCAGCGCTGAAAATCCCGTTCCTGCGACCAAAAATCCCGCAACCCCCTGCCAACTCCCCCACCACGCCGGCAACTTCCCCTCAGATCTCCTCCCCCGCCTCCTGGACTCATCCAACGCCTCCTTGCGCCCACCCCCCGACGCAAACAAGATCGCCACCAAACACATCGCGGAAAGGCTGCCGCCGCTATCGCCGTAGGTGTGGATCGCATTAATATGATTGGGAAAAATTACTTTCTACTAGAATTGTACAAAAAAAATGCAAGAATAAAAACAAATAAAATAGAACACAAATATATTTTAATTATTTTGTTTCTAAAATCCCGAAAGAAATGCCTGAGAGTATGAAACGGTCGGGAACGGGATGGCCGTCCAGATGTTTTGTTAGCCTGGTTGTGACATATCCGAGCGTGAACCGTCGGGCTTTCCCTCTCGAGAACTTGATGGCCGATGGTACCGTCGGTGATTGAGCGAATCCCCGACCACGAGTGCCCGAGGGGGAATGGCCGACGGTGGATGCTCGGCTATGCACTTTCCCGAGCGTATAACTTGATGCCCGACGGTTTTGAAACGCTCGGCGATTCTTAGGATTCTAGTAGTGAACTAGAAACGGACTCTTATGGTGCCTTTCATGGTAAAACAATCGGTTTTGGTCTAGATGATGCAAATTACTCATGATCAACCCCTAATTTTGCATCTGTTAATGCTTATTTTGTCATGTTAAGTCCTAATTGCCGTCTGGTCAGCAATGTGTGTGTGCCTAATTGCGGTCCGGTTAACATAGTTGATTTCTTGCGTATTTAGTGACTAATAACATGCTGACAAATTTTTATTAGAACTAAATGAGGGCAATTGGGCTTGCGCGTTCATGATGTTGGGGATTATTTGCCGATCTTAATTCTCGAACAGCATGTAGAAGGAGAGGAGCGGATTCAAATTTGTGTTTGCCAAATCAGAACCCAAGAATCAAGGGAAGTCCCCAAAATTCCTCAGTCGTCATGCGATAACTTACTGCAGTCAGATGCGTGCGCAGTCGCCACCGGGGTCGTCGTCGTGGCGCCCGCCGCCGCCATCCCACCTCACTCTTGCCATCGTCACCACCGGGACCGGGCTCTTTCGCGCTAGGCTAAGATCTACCACGGCGAGGCACATCGACGGCGACGCACGTGGAAACGGACCCGCACGCGCACACCGGCGACGAGATTCGCCGCAGCACTCCTCACCCAAGGAGCCATCAGCTGCTGTCGCAGGAGCTTCGTGCGCACGCCGCCACACCATTGCCGCAGCTTTCTTCATGGCACTGCGTGCGACGCCGCCGCATCGCCATGTCGCCGCCCTCGCTCTCTTGCTGCGCGGCGCCGTGAAAATCAGAGAGGAAGTGAAGTTAGGGTTAGGGTTCTCCCGCGCCCCGGTTTTGTTCAGCTCGCGGCAGCCCTCGGCCGTTCATCCAGACTCGACGGTTGTGATTGTGTTTTTGCGTGCAGGCCGGCAAAATTGGGCCGCACGTCTGCTTAGCCCGTGCGGGTGCACGTCAACAGCTAAGTGGACCGGACCACTTCCAAGTATTTGTGGGCTGCGGTGAGAATTTGTTTTTGGGGCCCGCTTCCAATGAAGCTTTTTCTTTTTTCCAGCATTTTCTATTTACTGCTTTTACTTTTATACATTTTATTGCTTAAAATTTATTGTGTCTAGAGTGGTTTATAAACCCAATCAAGTATACTGGAGTAAAATTGGCAGGCTCTAATGTAAATTTTCTTTGTTATAGACGAAGTTGATAAAACAATTTGTGCAGGTCACTGCCAGGAGGGGAAAAAACCATTAATGTAGTTGAGATATTGAAGATTGAACTCATGGTAGAACTTCATTACATTTTGCCTTGGTGCATGTAGTAGAGATATTGAAGATTGAACTTCTGGTTCAACTTCATTATATTTAGCTATGGTATCTCTAAGAGTTGACATGAACTAAGGGAGTGCTTTTACGGGCGTGTAATCTACACACGTTTGTTTGAACAAAGTGTTTCATCAGCGCGTCTCTGTTAAATTGTCGTCTCTACAATATAAATAGTTTCAGCACCACGGTAGGCCTCTAGGAATAGTCTTACTCTTCCGTTATTAACATGTAAATATGTTGCGTCAGGTGATGTAAATAAGGGATTTTTCTAGATATGTAAAAGCTGAACATGTCACGTAGAGGGTATTGAACACTTACCGGACAAACATATTGATTCGACATGTGCTATTACAATTGTTGGTTTGCATTGTTGCCTTGCAAAAAATTTAGACATCCCGTAGTAACGCACGGGCGCTCACCTAGTCTATTGTTAAACATGTGGCTGGAATCATGTACATGTGGAGAGGTCATGCCAAAATTTTCCTCTTTTTTCTGTATTTTTTCTGTCTCGAAATCATTTTTTCATTTCAGGATTTTTTCTATTACTAAATAACACTTTTTCGAATTTTTGATTTTTCAAATTTTTTTTCGAATTTTGGAACATCTGATGATGGCTGATGAGCCCCAGGGGTAAAATCGGAAGAAAATAATCTGTTTGGGAGCTGTTTTGTATTTTAGAGAGACTTGTGCACTCAGTAGTGGTATGAGGAGGATGTCTCCTTTACTAATAGGGTTTGGGAGATGGCTCCCCTTACCCATGGTACCAGCGCAATTAACCCCTATACTCGGCCATTGCCTCCCGCATCCTGGACCGGTAGCGAGGTCTATACTCGGCCATTGCCTCCCGCGTCCATCTGGATACGCCTCCATACTTGCCCTCCATACTTGTCCACTTTCCTTATGCCGCGTGATCTAATGTGGAACAAACCCGCCCTCGAGCTCCGTGTGCTTGGTTCGGCAACCACACTTTTCTTTCGCAGAATCTATTGACGTCGAGACATTTCTTTTTGAGTGTTTACCTATGCCATTTAATCATTTAGACATATTTTTAATAATCTTTTTCAGACATCTAAAGTTGTACATTATTTAAAAACCTTTTTACAGTTGTGTTTTTACACCAAGTCTGGATGCTAATAATGGTTTGTTCTCTTTTTTTTAGAGTTTGTTGCCTATAGAGTTTACTACAAACTATTAGTTTTCCTTACCTTAATTTTTTTATATAAATTGTTTAATGTAAACAGAAAAAAAGCCTCTGGTACTGTAGAGCCTCGCGCTCTCGGGTGGAGTCTCTACTGCGACTGCAACAACAGCCTTTCTGTGTTGGTTATCGGGAGGAGGAAGACAGAATTTACTGGCTTTACTTGGTTTGGCCGTTGGATGTTGTTTGGATGGCAGAGAAGAAACGACTGCTAAAGTTGCAGTTGTAGTAGCGGCACGGAACAAGCGAACAGGCTCCCGTACTCCAGTGGGCGGCGGCCGATGCCTGCCCGGCACCAATGCATGACCACCTCGCCGCCCTCCTCCGCGGCGGCGGCGGCGGCGCACACCCGCAAGCCGTCCACGGCGCCGCTGTCAGGCTTGGCTGCATCGCCTCCACCTTCCTCTGCAACAAGCTCCTCCTCGCGTATCTCCGCCGCCCCGTCCTGGCGGACGCCCGCAGGCTGTTCGACGAAATGCCCAGCCGCAACCTCGCCTCCTGGTACATCCTCGTCTCCAGCTCCGCCCGCCTCGGCGCCATCGCGGAGGCCTTCTCGCTTTTTTCTGGCATCCTCCTCGGCGCGGGCCGCGGAAGCTGCGACCGCCCGGACTCATTCACGCTCGGGGCCCTGGCTGCCGGGTGCGCCCGTGCCAAAGACATTGTCGCGGGCGCGCAGGTGCATGCCTGCGCAGTCAACTTTGGCGTCGACGAGGATGAGAGCGTCGCGGGGGCGTTGGTGGACATGTATGCCAAGTGCGGGCGCGTGGACTCGGCCTGGCGGGCGTTTGCACTTGCGCCACAGAGGAGCGTTGTGAGCTGGACGAGCATGATTGCCTGTCTCGTGAACCAAGCTTGTCCAGGGTACCATGATTCAGTGATTGCCTTGTTCAAGAAGATGCTGGTCTTGAAGGTTTGGCCCACGAATGCGACGTTTTCTTGCATCCTGAAGGTTTTTGATGTGCCTGAGTTGCTCCCTGTCGGGATGCAAGTTCATGGCTGCCTGTTGAAGATGGGAACTGAGATTGACCCTGCATTAGGGAGTGCCCTTATGACAATGTATGGTAGATGTGGTGGAGTTGATGGGATGGCTAGGTTGGCTTGTCGGATAAAGCATGATGTATTTTCCAAGACTTCACTGCTTGTTGCTTATGCACGCAATGGATACAATATGGAGGCAGTTGGGGTGTTTAGGGAGATGGTTATGGAAAATGTGGCTTTTGACCAATCAGCTATTACTAGTCTGCTGCAAATTTGTTCACCACTGGGACAATTAAGGATGGTAAAGGAGGCCCATGGTTATGCTCTAAGGACGTTCTTCAAGTTGGATACTTTTCTGCTGAATGCTACAATCACTGCATATAGCAGATGCGGTGATGTCACAAGTGCAGAACTTGTGTTTAAACTACTGGAAAATAAGGACATCATATCTTGGACGGCATTGTTAACTTGCTATGGCCAGAATGGTCTTGTTCGAGAAGTTCTAGTGTTTTTCAGGGAAATGCTCCGGAGAGGGTTAGAATCTCCAGTCTTCTGCATCACTAGTGTGCTACGAGCCTGTTCTATCACCATAGACCTTACTGCTGGACTCCAAATTCATTCAAGAGCTTTGAAATTAGGAATTAATCATGACAATTCTGTGGAGAATGCACTTGTAAACCTGTATGCCAAGTGTGGAAGCGTTCATATTGCATTAAAAATATTCAATTCAATGAGAAATAGAGGTATCATATCGTGGAATGCTCTAATCACAAGTTTTTCACAGCATGGTGATGAGAAGACAGCTCTTCAGCTATTTGACCTCATGCAAGAAGAAGGGGTTTGTCCCGATGATTACACATTTGTTGGTTTGTTATCATCTTGCAGCCGAATGGGCCTTGTGAAGGAGGGTTGTGAATACTTCAAACAGATGACGGCTAAATACAATTTGGAGCCCAAGACGGAGCATTATACATGCATGGTTGATCTATATGGCCGTGCTGGAAAATTTTCTGATGCAGTGGACTTCATTGATACTATGCCTTGTCGACCAGACCAAATGGTGTGGCAATCTTTGCTAGCTTCATGTAAAGTCCATGGTAACGTGCAGCTTGGTAGAGTAGCAGCAAAGAAGATCCTGGAAATTACGCCTGAGGATCCTTCACCATACATTATACTATCCAATATTCATGCTTCAGTTGACATGTGGGATGAGAAAGCCTGGAATCGTAATGTACTTGATGCCAATCGTGCAAGGAAGGACATTGGTAGTAGTTGGATAGATTCACAAGAATTTTCAGATAATATATATGACAAGTCACAAGTTGGAGTGACATAAGTTTGGTGGCTGAAAATGTCTCTTTTTCGAACACAAGGGGAATTTACACTCTGTAGTTGCAGTGAAGCATGGACTCAATCATAAGAGCTCAAGTAACTTAACAGAGATATGCTGGGGCACAAGCAAACCATATCATAGAGAGATAACAGAGATATGCTGGGGCACAAGATATCGATCGATCTGTGTCAGATCTTCATTCAGAAGAAAAGATAAGTTCCTGTTGCAAAAGTTCAGATTATTATTGTTTCTATTGCTCAGGTCACAGTCGTGCATGGATTGTCATGTTTGAATGAGCAATATTATGTTGCTTCCTCTTCTGTATACTGCACCAAGGATTTGCACATAGTGGAAAATATAGTGCTGCTTTCTTCTCTACAGCCACCTTGGTTTTTGGTGATGTTAAAAATGTCGAGGTGCATGCACATCTGTTGAAGCTATACTAAGGGCTTGTTTGGTAGAGCTTCGGCTTGTCCAAAAGTTGCTCCAGTTTCGACTCCTGTAAAACAGCTCCTCCAGTTTTTGTCTGATGGAGCAGAAACATTTTCACAAACATTTTGCGAAAAGGATTCAGGTCTCGTGCGGAGGGGCCGAGTGAAGCTACTATTTCGGCTTTTGGCTCCCAGTTCATTTTGCAAAATGGCTTCTCCTGGTTTTGGGGCCGAAGCCCTTCTGGTTTGGACTGTTTGGTAGGGCTTCACCCTGAAGCCGGAGCCGGAGCTGGAGCTATTTTGGTAGTCCTACCAAAGGGTGTCTAAGGCTTCAAAGCCTTCTACGCTTACATGCAATTGGAGGTTAGTACTAGCGCAGTCCAGCTCTTAATTGAGCTTTATGGTTCCTAAGTTAACTTTTATTATTTATATTTTTGAACAGATATGGGTTTATAACCTTGTTCTTGCCAAATGAGAGAGGGAAAAGCAAGGTCAATGCGCGACATCAATATGACTGTATGCCAGGACGGTATTAGTTCTTAGCATTCATAACTTGAGGCGGTGGTACTTAATATTATTGAGATTACAATACCATGGTGATGTGTGAAGTTCTGTTGTAACTTGTAAGTGATTGATAAAGAAATTAGAAAGGTAAAGATATTAGGATTTTGAAGGTCGAGATAATTTTTTGATGGAGATTCTGTTAATTAAATGTTTTAAATTTCCCAAGCAAACAAAATACTTCGGAGTGGCCAAATGGACATCAGTAGAGGTGTGATAAGCTGCTTTTGATTGCTTGGATTTTCTAACATGTCAGTTTACCTTGTCTTCACTTGATACCAGTTCCAATTTTTCCTCGCCTTTTTTTTTTGGAGAGGATATCCATACCAATTCTTAGTCTTACTAGGAAGATTTACATAAACACCTGTGTTCTATCTTCTATCTATAAAGTTTTTGTTGCTTGCATATAACTTCTCCAAACTGACCGTGTGTGATGCCCTTTATTCGTCACACTAAAAACTAATTCAGATTATGGTACTGTAGAGCATGCTTTCTAGCATTAGTTGGTGTTACATGGTTTCTATTCTTTATCCCTACAATCTGCTCCAGCGATGGTCTATTTTGTTAGCCATCTTCCACTTCATGAAAAGGAAGTGGAACAACCTTCACAGCTCTGAACTTCCCTGCATTGTTTAGGTGTTCGTTCTCCAACCTGTCATAAAAAAAGTAGTTTTTTTATGTGGACTTAAGTTTACATAATAATCAGAAGTTGACATGTACAACTTAATTTGCTGGAACATTTTACCTGTAGAAGTTCCAGTGACCTCGTCGAATCACTTCAAGAGCTGCTAAAAGGAACAGAGTTACCCTAGAATCCAGGCTTCCAATGTTAGGGTGGATGACAGTCTGAAGCCAAGCAAGCCTCAAGACAAGGTTCAGACCCTGTAAAAATATCCAAGTCTATGTGAGTAAAATATTTATCATTGTTTCAGATAGTTTTGATGCAGGGCTAATTATCTTAGAACATACCATGGATAAGAAATAAATGTATTTCTTTTTTAGTATCAGATCATTACGAAGCCAGGTGTTCTTGGAGTTGAACTGTAGAAGACCCCAGTCCTTAACAAAGTCCCAGTACAATTGGTACATAGTTGCAATACTAGATACAATGACGACAAGTGACAACCATCCAGCACTGCTGTTATTCTCATATGCCACTTTTGTTCCTGCAGCAAGCATTGCCGACACATACTTCCCAAGGTTCACAATGTGGTTTATGTCTCCTTCGTCAAACCATCTCCTTGCACACTGCCAGGACAACAGTAAGAAAAGTTACCAATAGCTCGAAAAACGGTAAGAAAGAGCACTGTAATGTGTTTACTCATGTTATGTCATATGTACCTGCATGGCTCTCCAGTAGTAAGGTAGGAAGGATACTGCATAGGCCAAGTCTCTAAAATGTTTGACTCTTGTGCAGTAGCCATAATCTTGGGTCCTGTAGCTGCTGGTTATATAGTAACATGCCAAGTACTCCAGGCTCCTAAGCATCGGTACCTATTTATGAGCAGTTAAAACATGCTTAGTCATTTCCTAATTGAAAGCACCATCTATGCTCTTAGTAGACTATTGGATAATTACTCATACATATATATATGGTGTGCACACTAAATGTAAGGATCTTGATTACTTTATGTTGAAAATTGATTTTACTGGGCATTATAGCTTCTATGCCATTTATTAAGTTTGCATAGTGAACTTGACAAACTCTTAACTTTCCTTGTGTGATTACCTGGCTGCAGAGCTGATCAGCCATGAAGAAATCAACCATAACAACCTGCACATGTACAATAATGTACAGACTTGTTCAGATATAGAATTTGATTGCACCATCTTAACTGTTGCCCTTGAATTATGATAATTACCTTGTAAAAGGGGGTTAGAATGATGTTCCTGATCACTCTTAGGAAGTGATAGCGACTTGATCGGTAAATGATGTTGAAAGGGCAGACCAATATCAACAAGAACACCTGAATAGAGGAATTACCTCACTTTTATATAGGCAGAATTTGACAAATATAATTAGAATTTAACGTGAAGGGTATTGCTTGGACTGCACATGAAGAGTGTCAAAAGTAATATTGATTAGAACGTACCAAAAGTAATGCCCCTGGTATTGCTTGGACTGCACATGAAGAGTATCCTCTCACAATGAGTGTTAGGTGTGCAAACATTACACCCACAACAATTGTCATGGAAGTAGCACATATCAAGAAAACATCACGATATTTGAGCTCCTTAGTAGGTGCGAATTCAAATATGAATGCATAGTTTATGCGTGTCTTTCTCCACATGAAAATGTTGCATCCATAGAGGAAGAGATGCAGAAAGAAGAGGCTGAACATGCTGCAGTATGAGTTTACTTAGTGTTAGCTCAGGGGTCTGAATTATATAAATTTTTCTTTCTTATAAGAAGTTCATAGAAGCTATTGAATAGGCATATTTGTTGCTGACCTAAGGACTGGATAGGATGTTGACATGTACACTTTGTCTGACTGCTGAGTGTACATCCCAGCAATGTGTGCCATGATACAGTAACCAATGAATAATGCTGCAAAGCCACCAGTGCATAATCCTGAAAATTTGACAGTTCTGCATAAGGACATGAAATTTTTATGCTGATGAAGGAATAAATGCGAATCTTGCTAAAATGTCCTTACCAATGAAAAATGTGGTAGCGTGTGATTCTTCCCTCTGATTTGGCTTCAGGTACTTCATTGCCTTCCGTTTGTCACCTTCAGTGAAATGCCTCACGAATAGCTCCTCCACATCATCCATCAGCTTGACTGCCTGTTAAGATGAGGATACGAACCATGACCATGGAGTTTACATAGCATGAACGGTTCCAAGATTTTCAGTCGGCTTTAACATGGCGAGATACCTTGTCAGAGCTATTAAAATAGGATCTCTCCACTACTTTCAGGTAAATTGGCTGCACCTCCTTTGCTGTAACCTGAAACATGTAAATATATATTATTTTTTTTTCCAAAAATGCTAATTTGTGGTAATTTTACGCATAGGAATCGGGAGATTGACATCAGCAGAAACCTTGTCAAATTTCTTCAAGATCTTCACAAAGGCCATCATGTTCAAGGTCCTGCAACAAGGACACACTTTCCTTTTTAGTACCCACCTAGCACTCAATGAAAAACTACCTGCCATGTTGCCATTTCAGTTATCCTTACCGGTACGTCCTGAGGTACCCCAACCCCTTGTACAGCTCGACAAGAGCACCTCTAATCATCTTCTCTGCCTGGTGCAGCTTCGTTTTGGTGATGCTTAGCTTCTCACTACCATCGCCACGATGTGCTCCAATCCTCTTCGACTGGCTTAGCATGTCCTCAAACAGAAGCTCTCGTATGGCTGTGACTGTTCTTGATGGTGTGGTGACTGGGATGTTGATCCTCACACTTCTGCCCTGGCAGGTGACCACCCTCCCTGAGTGTGTCCTCAGCTTGCTGGCAGGTTCCTCTCTTGGTTTGGCAAACCTCCCTGAGTAACCAAGACCATGTGGGAACGCCTGCTGGTCCTCCGCTCCATTGTCATTGGTGGTGGCAAAAGCATCTATGGTGTGCTTTTCTTCGTCTTCTTGTTCATGCTCGGCAATTCCTCTAAGAGATTGGTCTCCTGCAATTTTAAAATGCCATGCCATGATTAATGTACTGCATAATTATTTGTTGAATATAGGTGGCCATCTTGTTATCAGTTTTTGTTAACAAATGTAGAACTCGAAAGCTCATTTTGATAGCACGCTCAGGCCGTACAATGGAATTTACCAATATTGCCATTTGTGACATTCTTTCCTATCTAGTTAAGCTGAATACTATTGTATTTTCCCAGCTGTCTTAGTTAGCATATATTGATGAAGTGACATGCAACCTTTCTCACCATGCAGGATGGAGCAAGAAATGGAGGGATCCTCTGGGTCTGCCGGCGACCCGCCGCACCGTCTTGCCTGCTGCTGCTCCGTGACGGCGGCCTTGAGCTCAATGAGGATCTGCAGCTGCCGCCTGAGTGACTCGCCACGCTCCAGGAACTCCCCCTCCTTCCTTTCGTAGAATCGGTTCACCTTGTTCAGTTGCTGGTCCAGCCTCTCGAAGAATACCCTCGCCGCCTCTGTGTCTGCAAACTCAACAGCCTCAGTGACCTCCGTCTGGTACACCTCTCCCCGGCTACCGCGCCATCAATGCTCCTGTTGGCCACCAGCTTTTTGCGCACCTGTATTGCACGGACAGCATGTTAATTGCCTTAGCGCTAGTTTCCACTTGCTTTATTATGCTCTTCTGTAGAGATTTTGCAGTCATCCTCCTGAGAAAGATGCTTTCGAGGAGCTATTGTATCAACAATAGCAACTTAAAGTTTCTTTTCAGCACTGCACTATCAAAAGGAGCTTTAACCAAGTTGGTTCACAAAACTAGTTGCATGCCTGTATGGCGCCAGGCTCCTTGTGGTATCCATGGGGGTGGAGGAATGGCAGCCTTATCACCCAGTGAGCTGCCGTCGGCGCCTGGCACAGCGATGGCGATGCCACTACTGTGGACGCGACACCGTCTCCAGCAGCCTGCAGCTTCTTGACGTCCTTCTTGAGCTGCCAGTAGTCCACAAAGGCCTCCTTCCATTCAGGCACAAGCTGGGCCTCAAACTGCTTGGAGAACTTCACCATTGGCACTACTTCCTCTGTTCCTGGATACCTTAGAGAGTACCAGTGCAGTGCTCTGCTGTGGTGATTAGGTGTCTCATTGGAGGCCATGGGGTGGGGTGTACTTATATGTGCATGGGAGCGTGTTGTAGTGCTCATTGGAGAGAGAATTTAGAATTGGAATTAGAATCTAGATTGAGAGGATTAGAGGCTAGCACATTCCGAAGTATATGTGAAGAAGATGGGGGAATTGTTGCCTGTAGGGGGTTTAGGTGGCTGTTATCAACTGTGATCACCACTTGAGCTTGTAAGTTGGTATGCTGGATTCTCTCTTGCCGCCCAATTGAGAGGGGAGAGGGAAAGTGGGAGGGAGGGTGTCTTATAGGATGGACAGACGCGTCAGTGCAGCATCAACCTCTAGCAGTCTAGCTCCTTGCTGGAAAGTAATAAGGTGGGTAATGATTGTCCTGCGACAGAATGAAGAGATGGGATTACGGGGAAAATGAGCATGAGCAAGAACTGTCATTTGCGAAGCCACAAGTAATTGGACATATCATCTGATTTGTTGATGATTAAACTGCAATTGAATCTGTAGTGGTTTTCAGAAACTGATTTTTCAAATAGCTACTTCAGAGGTCTAATATGATCCCCCCCCCCCCCCCCCCCCCCCCCCCCCCCTCCCTCCCCTTCGGATAAGTATCTCAAAGATACATTGCGGATATTATTTAGACCCCCCTGAAACGTGTTTTACTTGTATATGAATCTTTTTTCGTACAACTATTGGGGAACTCTAGCGTTCACTTACGTATCTTTGGGCGCCCATGTTTGAACCTTACTCAGCTTGCTGGGCGTGTCGTGTTCAACAGCACCATCTTTCTAATCCAGTAAGCGTTCAGTCCCCCACTTGCATACGAATATCAAGAATATCTACATGTATCTTTTTGGCGTACGCATACCTCTCCCTGGTATCACCTCATTTATGGATTTGACGTTTGTCACTTTCTTTTGTCTTTTGCTACCGATTCATATTTACACTATGACAGGGTCTTGCAACTGAATTGTGCATCAGCTGCTATCTTAAGTGCCCATACTTTGCAGAATTTTAATCTATGTTTTATCCGTACTTTGCAGTAATCTATGTTTCATTTCCGTCTTTCATCTGGTGGCTTTTATTAGCTCAATAGACTACCGTTTTCAGACTGACTGACGCATGAAAAAAAATACTTCCATTGTTTCTTTCTCCTGAAAGTTTGCAGTGCCACATTTCACTAAGGGAAAAATATAAGCAATGCTGGAAAGACACTTCACCTGGAGAGCCAGGTTGGTTAATCCACCAATTAGTCTAACTATATATATGAATTTAATAATACAAAAGTGGTACTAGATTTGTATCGCAATGTACATTCGTATGATTGTGATTTTGTATGTAGTAATAGTATACATTGACAGAAATATATGATTGAAACCGTGCCATGTCAAGCCGCACCTTATTACGACGGAGGGAGTAACATAGTTTTATATTCCTCCTAGCCAAACTTGTATGGCTTAGATTAATGTGGATATTCAGTTAATTCCACATCTGTGGCCATTTTAGACATAGACATTGTATTTCATTAATATCTTTGATTGTTACTTTTTTTACTATATGTATGTTAAAAAAGATAATAATAGATGAAAATGTTTTTCATGATGAATATTGTTTTTTTATAAATAATACAATGCTATATGAAAAAAACATGGTATCCTTGCATATATTATGATTAAACATTTTAAGGTTTAGCTAAGTATCTTAATTTTTCCTTTTCAAATTCCGAGTCCTTTAGTTAGTACAAAAACATAGGTCAGCAGTCAATGCAGAAATCAGCTTTATTAAACAGCAAGCTAGAACGCAAAGTTCCTCTAAGATACACCTTATTGAACTAGCTTAATGCATGAGACCTTACTTTAAACTGAAAATGATGCGAAAAAGAACATCTTGACGAAAATTATTGGTAATGCGCCCTAAAAGAAGGTGATAACTTTGCTTTGCTACTTAAAAAATGATATCCTGCTAACTGGACAAAGGCATACATATGGGTTGGTGCAATGGTGCACCGATTGGTTGCTGAAAGGCAGAAAAGCTGATGACTTCTTAATCTTGGATACAGTCAATTTGTCCAATCAACATGAAATCTTAGAGCACGGACAAACTGGATTGTAACTCTGGTTCATCAGCTAGTTCATCAAGCACTATAGAAAGTCGAGTCAAAATGTTCTATAAATGCATCTGAGTTAGGTTTCACCCGCAAGCAGTGCACTACATCAACATGTTACACACAGTTTTGGGAGTGTCATAGTCAAACGAGAAGTGCACAAGTAATTTTGCCTGGCCTAGTATGATGGAAACATGTAACTAATTAACCGGTTGGAGACAAACGTGTTCGCACATGTTAGGACACGGAAACTTGCATATCTCATTATAAACATGTCCAAACAAGAATGATTTGGACCTTCGACTACACATGCTTCAATGAAATATCGCCATGGTTCACAGGGCTAGCAAATTTACGAGCCAGATGAAAACGCCAATAAGCCGATTGTTTTTCCTTCCTTTCACGGCCTCCATGCGACCAAGACGACGAAAGAGTCTGAGTCCTCTCCACTGGACTTTCATTATGCGCTTGGGAGCAAAAAGGCCACCTGGACATGAATGGTTGGTTCTCCTCAGGTCTCGAAAATAATGCATAGGGTTACAAAAGCATCTATAAAAGTATGTCAGTTAAAACATCCCAATTTAGACAATGCAAAAGCCACTTTTACTCTTCGATGCACATGACTCGTATGAAGGTCGACAAGTCCCATAAGCTAGTATAGACTCGAGTTGAACTGGCAATGTGGCATTAAATGGAATGGTGCCACATCTAAAATTGTTTCAAAAGTACATTTTAATGTATCATATTACCAGACCTATTTGTTGCAAACTCGTATTTACAGCTCAACATGCAGCCTTGCTAGTCATTAATTATTAGCCAATTTTATAAAGACAATCTGACACTGTTAGTTTGTGATCCAGCAGTAAAAACCACTACTATCCCATTACTAGCACTGTTAGTTTCAGATCGATCTCTCTGAATTTGCATTTGTTTTGGGAAGAAAGACATGTTGTTAGTATACTACTCCCTCCATTATTATTTTGTTAGTATACTACTCCCTCCTAACGACAAGAAAATAATTACAGAGGGAGCAATTCATACCTTTTAGTGGTCCATTTTTATCCTTTTTCTTAATCTTCATTGTAATTGTCGCCAATAATGCTGTACTGGTCGGCAAATTGCCTTTCCTAAGGAAAAGAGCTTGATGAAAGATGTTATGGGAAGTGCTTGATAAAGGATGTTTGACAAAGCTTTTTGACTGCTAAGCTTCAAGGACCAATTTAAGTGCTCTCTTAAAATGGCTTTATAATTCTGTCAGCATCAATATATCAGCTAACAGCATGCCATCCTACATTCCTGCACTAGGGACAGTGAAAAGCAAAGCAGCGCAAACCCTACGATTCAATCCATAAAGTCTGCAGATCATGCATAGATAGCTCTTTTGAACTTTTGATATTGTGACCTTCCCCTGGAGAATATTTGATGGGATATTCTGGTGCGTCTTGTAGAGGTGCCCTCGAGCCAACAGGGCACCTCAATGGCTAACATGGTGACCATCAAGAATGACATCTTTGCTTACTCAGATATATATATCTTAATTGCAGTTGTTTCTCAAAGGACTAAATTTTTGAAATTTTTTCTCAACAAATTTTACGGAAGATCTGCATTGTTAATTATAAGAAGTTGGGGATTCCTAAAGCATTACTTGAATATTTTGTGCATGTATTATGTTGAATATTGGAACAGAGCACTTACTCTTGCACCATGTGGTCTATTTTTTAATAGAAATAAGATGAGTCCACGACCACAGACAGTGTGCTTAGGTTCTTCTTGGTAAGGTGACATTCACAGTCACACGGGAAACTGAAATTACACAGTGCTTGTTATTGAGAGATAACACAGTGCATCGTTAACCTGACAATGGCCTATCAAGTCATTCAGATTAGATGAAAGGAGTTGGGAGAAAATTCTATCAAAATGGAAATGAACATGATGCCATTGTATTCATTCAGAAAAAAGTTCAAGTGACATATGCAGTCGGATCCTTGAGCTATGCATACAAGACAGTACTGAATTGTTATTGCTGGTCTGAGTCTTATAGCATTCGTTTTGTTCTCCCCACTAGTCCCTGCAAAAGCACATACCATGGATTTGGTTGCTCGTCATCTTTATGCACTGGCAAGATATTCTTGTCTAAGGGCATGTACACTTCTACTTTTGTGTCAGTGATTTCGGTTGCTCTGATGAAGGTCGGAGAGCCAAGAAATATGTCAACGACTTGGTTGATATCTATACCTCCTTTTGAAGTTCTTAATTACATGATGGTGACGATGATTTTGTTGGATTTGGGGAGAATTCTAGAAGTCGTTCATCTCATTCTCTCTCAGGGTACATACATATACATACATATGGGCCTATGGGCCCTCGTACACACACAGCCCAACACTCCCCCTCAAGATGGGCGATAGATATCTATCATCCCCATCTTGTTACACGCAATATTACACTCTTTGACTCCTAAGCCTTTAGTTAAAGAGTCGGCTATTTGATCACTCGAGTTTACATGCTTCAACTCTAACACACCACCATCTAACTTCTCTTTGATAAAAAAACGATCAATTTCCACGTGTTTTGTTCTGTCATGTTGAACAGGATTGTTAGCTATATTAATAGCCGACATGTTATCACACCAAATCTTCAACGGACCTTTTCTGAGAACATTCAACTCCGATAAAAGATTCCTTACCCATAACATCTCACATAACACAAGTGACATAGCTCTATACTCTGCTTCAGCAGTTGAACGAGATACAACTGCTTGTTTCTTACTTCTCCATGATACCAAATTTCCTCCGACAAAGACACAATAGCCTGAAGTTGATCTCCTATCATCAAGACAATTAGCCCAATCAGCATCACAATAGCCCTCCACCTTTAGATGACCATGGCTCTTGAATATAATTCCCTTTCCAGGACTCTGCTTCAAATATCGTAGTATGCGATAAACAGCATCAAGATGTCCAGTTCTAGGATCATGCATGTATCTGCTCACAACACTAACAGCATATGAGATATCAGGCCTTGTATGACATAAATAGATAAGCCTCCCAACCAATCTCTGATATCTCTCCTTGTTCACTGGATCCCCAGATTCAGAACATAGCTTGTGGTTTGGATCAATAGGGGTTGATGCAGATCGGCATCCAAGCATGCCTGTTTCTGAGAGCAAGTCCAGAACATATTTTCTCTGTGAGAGGACTATGCCTTTTGGAGATCGAGCAATCTCAATACCAAGGAAATACCTGAGTGCACCAAGGTCCTTCACCTCAAATTCTTTGCTCAGATTTTCCTTTAGACGTTTGATCTCCACTTCATCATCACCAGTAATCACGATATCATCCACATATACAGCCAATATTGTGATTTTACGCCCGAAATGTCTATAGAACACAGTATGGTCTCCATTGCACTGCTTGTATTCCATAGCGCATAGCGCACGTTTAAACCTGTCAAACCATGCACGTGGAGATTGCTTGAGACCATATAAAGACTTCCGCAGTCTGCACACCTTACCAACTGCATCGGGCTTAGAAAAGCCAGGTGGAAGTTCCATGTACACCTCTTCTTGAAGATCACCATGCAAGAAGGCATTTTTTACATCTAATTGATATAAAGGCCATCCAAAATTCGCTGCACAGGACATAAGCATTCTCACCGTACTCATCTTTGCCACGGGCGCAAATGTCTCATCATAATCAATGCCATATGTTTGACTATACCCTCTTGCAACCAGTCGAGCTTTGTATCTTTCCACCTTACCTTCAGGAGTTTGCTTCACAGTGAAGACCCACTTGCAACTCACAGCTTTCTTCCCTTCAGGTAATCGTACAAGATCCCATGTTTTATTCTTTTCAAGTGCTCTCAACTCTTCCAGCATAGCTTCACGCCATTTAGGATCTTGTTTTGCTTCTTTCCAATCTTTAGGAATGGCCACACACTGTAGCGATGCAATAAATGCTCTATACGCAGGAGACAAGGATGCATACGAGACATAGTTACTGATATCTTCCTCATAACCATACCTTGGAGGAGGCACTCCTGCATTGGCTCGATTACTTTTCCGTACAATGGGTTGATCATCTGGTGAAGGGGTTTCAATTCCAGTATCTGAGGATGATGAGATATCTATTACTTCTTGCTCATTGTTAGATACTATGACTGATGGACTTTGTTCAGGGGCTGATGGTGGAGCCATCTCTGTAGTTTCCCTTTGAGATTTGAACTTTTTTCTAGTATACACTATATTTTTCCACCTCTCACCTATTGAGCTATCTTTCTGAGAAGATGTCGAACCCGACACCGCCTCCACTCTCTTTGGTTGAGGAATCGAACCACCAATCACTGCTTCCATCTTACTCGGTTGTTGTTCACATGACCCATCCTGCATGTCACCATTCTCCCCCTCTCGACTAACATCCTCCATGCTAGGAGAGTCAAGATCTGTGAACAAAGAACTTAAATCTGTCTTTTCTCCATAAAAAGGTTCAGACTCCCTGAATGTAACATCCATACTCACAAATAAACGTCTTTCAGTGGGGCACCAGCACTTATACCCTTTTTGACTTGATGAGTAGCCCACAAATATGCATTTAACTGCTCGTGGATCCAATTTACCAACTGAAGGCCTATGGTCCCTGACAAAGCAAGTGCACCCAAATACTTTGGGTGGAACAACAAACTCATTCACTCCTCGTAATACCTCATACGGAGCTTTCCACCCAAGCAATCTTGAAGGTGTACGATTGATCAAATAAACAGCTGTCATCACCGCTTCACTCCATAAAAACTTTGGCACATTCATAGCATACATGAGTGAACGTGCAACCTCCAAGATATGACGATTTTTTCTTTCAGCTACTCCGTTTTGTGGAGGTGTATCAGGACATGATGTTTGATGCAATATCCCATTGGCTGATAAATAACTCTCAAGCTCATTATTCACATACTCTGTTCCATTGTCCGTTCTTAATACTTTAACTCGGGCATCATACTGATTCCCAATAAGTGAGCAGAAATCTTTAAAACATTTAACAACCTCATTCTTGTGCTTCAGAAGATATATCCAAGTCACCCGAGAATAGCAATCAATAAATGTTACAAAATACTTCATTCCACTTATCGAGATAACTGGGCATGTCCAAACATCAGAGTGAATAAGCATAAAAGGAGATATGCTCCTGAGCCCCCTGCTTACATACACTGATCTTGTATGTTTTCCGTACTCACATGCATCGCAAACAAGCTTTCTTTTGTCCACCTTACTCATGATTTCAGGGAATATCTTGGCCATAGTATCAAATGACAAATGTCCTAGTCGACAATGTTCAAGTATTACCTTAGCCTCCATTTCACCCATAGCGACTGTAAGAGCAGTGCATGAGGTATCTTCTCTTCTATTCAAGAACCATAGGCCATTACGCCTTATGCCACTACCGAGCATTCTTCCAGTCCTCCTATCCTCAATTAAGCAATTGTCTCGATCAAGAGTTACTCGACAATCCATATGATCCACCAAAGCACTTAGGGATACTAGATTAACAGGAAAGGATGGAACATATAAAACCGACGATAATGTAATTAGTGGAGTGCATTGAACTGTGCCCACACCTTTAATAGGTTGAGCAGTTCCATCAGCGGTTTGAATAGTTTCTTTTTGCGTAGGAGCAAATGGATTATACGATGTAAATTCACTTAATGTACCTGTCACATGCTTAGATGCACCTGAATCTAGTATCCAATTTGCAAGAAATGTACCTTTATTAGGATGAGCGAGGTTGACCAAACTGCCGAGGCTTGTCTTGGTCTCCTTCAATTCTCCTGTATTTGACATTGATTCTGAACTCTTTGATAAAAATAGTCGAGCTATCTTCTCAAGTTGATTTGCTGTAAGAATTTCAGACAACTTCTCAAATACTTGCTCAATAATTTTGTTCTCAGCCTCCATTGTTTTCTTCACTTTCAGTAGCACCACTTGCAGCTCAATCACACCTCGATATCTCTTACTTGTTGGCACTCACAAGAAAGTACCACCAGCAGCACAATTGCACGAGCTACTCCTTTTGCTATGCTATGCAAAAAATATAGCTCGTGTCTGCTTGCCTGCTTGCAAATCAATACACGTGCACTGCACCTTCAATCACACAGAGACAGGACCCTGTCCTGAGGACTCACAACTGCTCTTTCTTCACAAATCAGCAACGCTCAGCAATCTGCTAGCTCCCCCTGAATCAAAGCCTTCTTCCTCTTCTTCCTCTGCTCAGCCCCGGACCTTCTGTCTTCAAGCAGCACCTGTTCTTGCTCTCCGTCTCCTGCCTTCAATCACAGCCCGCTCTGTTCTCAAGCCCGGCCAATTCAAGCACTATGGTCAGGCGTTCTTCCTCCTATCACCCCCAAACCAGCTGAGCTACTTCTCCAATCCTTTCAGACCACCAAATCGAGCTCCAATCTTGCCAGCTCCTGAGCGCACAGCCCAGCTCCACACGAGCACCAAATCCACGCACGTAACTCACCTCCACACAGCCAGACTCTAATCCAAGCTCCTCCAGTTGCAATCAGTGCCGATCTGGGCAGTAGGCCACCAGCTGCTACCTTGCTCTGCTCCTCTGGTCCCCCTGCTTTCACCGCCCAGCAGCACCAGCACCTCAGCCGCACTCTTCCCTTCGAACTGCCTGCTCCTGCAGCCTCTGCGCACGCGTGCGCCACACCTCCGGCCAAGGGACGCGATTCAGACGACCGTCGTCGAGCAGCGCTGCTCCTTGGTCGCCGGCGCTGATCGCTCTAGCTCTGACACCATGTTCGATTTGGGGAGAATTCTAGAAGTCGTTCATCTCATTCTCTCTCAGGGTACATACATATACATACATATGGGCCTATGGGCCCTCGTACACACACAGCCCAACAGATTTCACAGTATTCATTTCCTTCGCTATCATGAAAATATGTGCGCTTTGACATCCTTGCATCTCAGTTGAGCAGAACCGACCTGTTTCAGCTCTGCTGTATTTGTCACTCATGACAAGTAGCTGATAGCCAGTCCATGTTCGTCAAACATTTTGGCGGCAACTATGAAGTCGTTGACGAGTTGATGTGCAGCCACTTTTCCTTTCTCAAAGTATTGATCTTTGAGAGTTGAGATCAAAGGATGGTGAACGACGCGGCGCACCGTCGGCTTTGTGCACTTAGTACAAGATATCGCTTTTACCATGCAGATGCCCATGAAGATGAGTGACACTTTAACGAAACATGCAGGCTGTGAGAAAATCCAGAGTTTCGTTGGATCATTTTATTGGTCTGACGGTGGCATCTGATACCAAAACAAAAAAAAGGGATGCCCTTTTGTGCAAAGAAAATATTGACAAACTGAATACTATCGTACTTTCTTATCTGAATTTTTTCTTGGATATCTTAGCTTTTCTATACCTAAATAGTCGGGCACCGGTTGGCTAAGATGCCCTTTTGTGCAAAGAAAATATTGACAAACTGAATACTATCGTACTATTAGCCAACCGGTGCCCGACTATTTAGGTATAGAAAAGCTAAGATATCCAAGAAAAAATTCAGATAAGAAAGTAGACACGCAATCAATAGCTTTTTTCGGTTAGTGTTGTCCTAATAAGCAGCATATCTGAATCTGTTCTGCCAAAATGTAACTTTACCTGATACGGAACGATATGCTCGCCTGTGTGTATCAAACTCGGTCGGCAATATGTTTCTTGGCCATTCGCCACCGCTTAAATATATAGCTGATTATTAGCCAATACAAACACATGGACAGTTTGAATTCGTCATCCATATTGTTGCAGTATAGGGTTCCCAAATCGTTTCAGAATCCTGACAGTCTAGTACTGTCAATACAAAATATAGCAACATCACTCGAAGCAGACACGAAAGAGGCATTTCCCCCCTTCTTTTCGTTTCTTCATCTCATCCATATACAAGCTCTAGTAGTGGACATAGACATGCAATGCAAGAATCTGTTCCCTTCTTTTGCAGCGACATATTTTGGCTACCTTTTCGAGATTATACCTTACTCTTGCTCATAATTGGATACACATCAATTGCATTACATATATTTCATGCTATTAGATGAGGCAGCTAATAAGAACCTTAGACCAGTGGATAGCATGTACTGCATTTATTCTTCCAGAGCGCCCATGGGAGCTTCCTGTATGAACGCCATTAGTTAATGGTAGGTGGTTCTACGCTCCACGTGAGCTATCAGTAGTTTTCTGTGCTGCATTTGTTCCCTGCTGAAGATGCTAATGGGATAAGATCACAAGTAATATACCAAGTATAAACGATTTAATGATATCTGAATGTTTCAGTTTTGAGAATAAACGAATGGAACGTACTGATATTGATAAGTCAAAAACAGGATATACAACGCCCTCATCAGAATAGCTTGTTGTAAGTCCAAACATTTCATTTCATTGTTGGTGACCAGAAGTTTCTGTTTCTTGTATCTTTTGTTTTGGGGGTGTGTGTGTGTGTGTGTGGGGGGGGGGGGGGGGGGGGGGGGGGGGGGGGGGTGGGGGGTGGGGGGGGGGGGGAGGCATGCCTCTCTATAGATAGTTAACATGAATCTTTGAAAGGTTGCTGGTTTTTGCCCAACAGCCTAGTCTGTCGTAAGGAACATTTGCTTTTTAAATCACAAGCAGATTATAACACTCTTATTGAGAAGATGTAATATACTGAGAATAAGCCAAAATTTAGTACCAAACGTCGAATAAATATTGTAGGATATCTTATTTTGTACTTTATAAATGTTCTTCAGGTTCTCCATTTCCAGAACAAACATGCGCCAACTATTGCAGAATTCAATATCGTAATATACACTGCTGCAGAATCTGTTCTCTTCCAATTACTTGTGGTTTATGTGCCACCTGATATGAGAACATTTAACAGAGATTTTTTGGTAACTTCATTGTATATTGATCACATTCTAACCTGCAGAGGAAAAGATTGATCCCAGCGAATAGAAGATGCTCAGATACGCACAACATAGGGATTGGCATGCTTTCCGAAAGAACATAGAATAGTAGAGGATCCAGCATGCAGGACACGGCGATCATTATAAAATTGCGAATTAGAAATGCTGTAATATACTTATTGGAGCTGCACTTCCTCCGCTTGCCCTCAGTGGATGGCACTTTTTTCGATAAACTGTCGGGGACTGCATACTATTTATATCGATCATATTCTTACTTTGTTTCTCTCTCATGAAGTTAGTTTGGATAAATCTGAGGCTTCGTGGAAGAAAGTTGTAAACAAATTTCCAGCTAAAAAGTAAAACTTAGTTCTGCAAAGTCCTTTTGGTGTCAGTCTATGGCTAGGGAAATTTCTTGAAGCTAACAAGATAAGTTAATGCAAATGGAAGAATGAATATACAAAAAAAAAAAGGATCAAGTGCACCTTGACAACTTATACCGTTCGACGTAATGAACTGAACGGGTTACACGACATGCATTGTGGTTCTCTTTTTTCAGTGATATTCTAATTTATCATGTTTTCGGTAAATATGTTCCAGTTCCTTTCAGTTCTGAAAAGCATAATACTTCGTAGTAATATGCCAGAGAATAAACCATAAAATATATTCTGTTCTTGTAACAATGGATATCCATTTAATATTGCAAAAACTATATTTGCGATGATAAGAACATACGTGAAATTATGGCCCTGCCACGACAGAGGAAGGAAAGATAGCAGGCAAGAAAACGCGAAAGTATGTCCTGATTCCAAAATAAAAGTATGATAAGTTATTCTACAATAATGAACACCAATTAGTCTATAACTCATTACTTTTTTCAATGAGTTTAATTAACCCATATATTTGAGAGAATCTCTCTAATAAGTAAAAGCAATATATATGCTGCACATTCCCATCTTGAGTGAATCTTGGACAAACTATCATACAACTCTGGTCTAAAATTTGTGGCATACAAAGATACGGAAAATGTATAGATGTAATGTCCAGATCTTATTTCATTTTCAAGTCTCTTGCAATGAATAAGACTGGGCGAAGTCATACGAACATTGTTACTATTTTTCTGCGTGGGAAGTCATATGAATATTCAGAGGACAAAGTTTTAGAATCAAAAAAGTGTTTAGCGCGTGCTTCCTTTTTTCCCTCAAATACGCAGGAGAGTTGCATATAAATTTTTGTATCAAGAAAGAAAAAAAATGGTTCCGTGCACTGAAGCACCCCCACTTTGAATCGAGCTATGAGGGGCTCTGAAATTCAAACTATTCTGAAATTCAAACTATTGAAAAATTATGAAAAAAAAAATACTAGACCAAAACACTTCAGCAGAACTAAGCTGCCACTACTAATTCATGTCCTAAAGTTTGGAGACCTCCCGCGAGGCATCAAAGGCGTTGCTCGTCTAAGAAGAACCAAGCATGAAGGACATGCTTGGAGGCATCAGAGGCGTCACTCGCCTAAAAAACACAATCATTTTTCTGTTTCCATAGTAGCTAAGCTCCCAATACTACAACTTTTTTTTGAGATCATCCCAATACAACAACTGTGTCGAGCCCTTTTCTTTTTTCTTTGAAAACAATTGGGCCTTTAAAGCCCCTGCCTTCGTTGGAGGCAATTGTGGCCCAAAGTTCGATCGCAGGGAATCGAACCAGATGGCCGCGCTCCCAGCCGGAGCAACTAGTCAACCAAGCTCCATGCTCAGCCTCAAGAGCCCTTTTCTTTTTACTTCTTTTGAATTTGGGTGTGCATTTGGAGATTTTTCTCCACCAATATGCAAATGTTTGTGCATTCCGGCTTGCCATGCATGATTGAAAGCCCAAGCGCCAACACTATGAACCAGAATTTCTGAGAAAAGACGCACGATGTGAGGACATGTTGGATAGTTTTGTCAGCTTGATCGCAAAGTGGGCATTTACAGGGATGAGAAACTGCATCCGATTAGTTAGCACTTAGCACCGTCTTCGCCAAATATTGCTACATCAATAAAATGTGATAACTCACGGGACAATTTCATGTCAGCCAAGTTTATTGCTTACGAGGCTAGTATGATGAAGCAGGGGGCATTATTATACCTGACGATATATCAAGGGCATGCTGAAGGTTATGTTTCAAGGATCAGATGCTGATTACGACTATAGGAGGCCCGTTCTTGCAGCGGAAATGACTGTGCACAACTGTTGGGTGGGCCGAAGAAATTTTGTCACGAATATACCAGTTGAATTGTACTATCAGGGAAGTAACTGATGCAGTTCAAGATTTTCATGCATGATGGGAGCAGAATTGTGCAGCCCATAAGCCCAACTTTTCATGCATGATGGGAGCAGAATTGTCCTCCCATTAGGCCCATAAGGCAGGCTTCTTTGCTTTTGCTCAGGATCTCTTTTCTGGAGACGGTTAGGCCCATCGACGGGCCTCCGGCCTTTTAGTCCTGAAAACCACTTGGTCCATGATGGTCCTTTTGTTGGTGGACAGATGGATATATTGGATTAGTCTGCAATGAGGATAAACCGGTCGTTCGGGCGATATGGTGATCTTCCACTCAAGCCAGGTACTCGCACTCGAGTTTTAGAATACCAAAGTTTTCTCCCCTAAAAAAAAAACTCTAGTGTCTCTCACCTTCTATTTGCCTATGATTCTTTAATCTTGATCCGTGCAAAAGGGAGGATGCTACGCAATTTCAGAGCATCCTTGAACTCTATGAACAATGCTCTAGTCAGATGATAAACAAGCTGAAATCTGCTATCTTGTTCAGTAGAAATACGAGATGTAAACAGTGAGAGCTGTTGTGAGGGAGGTTTTAGAATGCTTCTGAAACAATGCGTGAAAAATACTAGAGCTACCGTTCATGTTGGACAGTCCATGAAGAACGTGTTCCCTTACTTCAAGGATAGGGTGTGGAAACGAATTCAGGGATGGAAAGAAAAGCTATCGTCATGGTCAGGGAAAGAAATCATGATTAAGGTGGCGGTGTAGGCCATACCGAATTTTGCAATGGGCTGTTTTGATCTAACGAAAGCTATATGTGATCAGCTGAGTACTATGATATCCAGATATTGGTGCCAGCAAGAAAGGCAGCACAAACATTGGCTTAGTTGGGAGAAAATGATTTTCCTAAGAAGCAAGGAGGTTTTTTGGTCTAAAAAAAAGAAGCAAGGAGGTTTGGGATTCTGGGATATTCACGCTTTTAATTTAGCTATGTGGCTAAGCAGGGGTGGAGATTGTTTCAAAACCCAGATTCCGTGTGTGCGCACGTTCTTTAGGCCAAATACTTTCCGGGCACATCATGTCTCAATGCTCGTGCTAAGGCTGGTATGTCCTATACATGGAGATCTATACCTGAGAGGGTTTGAATTGCTCAAGAAGGGTATCGTTTGGCGCGTTCAACCGCGCCGACGCGCCGCTCGCGTCGCCCGGGACCAGCTCCACCGCACCCAGGCGCCAGCTAACATCTGGTCCACCGCGCGTTGCCGCCTCCCCACGCCGCCAGATTCGAGCGTCATGGCCCCGTAGCGCCTGCTCGCCGCGCCAGCCTGCTGGTCTGCGGGCGCCGTGCCGACGCCTACCTGCGCTGTCTCTGCCCCCAGCACGCCCCTTGCCCGCCGCGCGCTGTCGCCATGTTCCCTCGTCGACCACGCCGCAACCCCGAGGAGGAAGAGAAGGTAGAGCACTGGCCTGAGCTAGGAATCAGGAAGAGGAGGAATCAGGAAGAGAAGGTCTGTCAATAATACTGTTTCACAAACCAAAACGCTACTAATGCTAATACATTGGTCATTTGCCATGCATAATTCCTTTCAGAAAAAATTAAGATAAGTTGTTTTGCCAAACGGTCTGATTGGATAAGCTGTTTTGACAGATAATACGGAATAAGCCAGAGAATAATGAGCCTGTTCGGCAGGCTGATAACACTGTAGCGGCTGCTGAAGAAATAACTGCGAACACTGTAGCGGCTGCTGAAGAAATAACTGGAACACTGTAGCTGCTGCAAAGAAGCTGGCTGCGAAATGGGCAGCCGAACAGGCTGAATCTATTTTACCTCAGAATCCAGTGCAAAAGCTGTTTCTTTTTTTGCATAATCTGAAGCGGTGTCAAACACGCCCTAAAAGAGCTCTCCTATGCAGAACCACACCCAGGTGCTGGAATATATCTTTAAACCGACAGGAAAAATTCAGAGGAAAATCATTGTTTTGATGTGGTCGGTGGAAGGAAAGGAATAGAAGAAGAGAATGCGAGGGGTTAAGAACTAGCAGGTCTTGCTCTTGGTATTCCTTCGTATACATTTGAAATCCAGAAGGTTTCACGCAAGAGAAGAATGCAAAAGTCCATGTGATACAACATTTGGAGAAGCCTCAAGGTGATGTGCTGAAAATAAATTGTGACGCTGCCTTCCACGCTGATTCAGGGTCAGGAGGATGGGGTTTTATTGTTCGAAATGCTGACGGAGAGGTTGTTATGGCGGGGAGAGGTCAAATTGATCATGTGATGGACTCCTTCCAAGCAGAAATCATAGCTTGTCTCCGAGGGGCCCAGGCTGCAGCCGACCTCCATCCCGGGAAGGTTATACTTGACACTGATGCTATGTTGGTGAAGAAGGCGGCTACTTTGACGACTACGATCTGCTGGTGGTAGTCTCGTTGCTGAACTGAAGAATGCTTTGAGTTAAATTTTCTCGATTGGCAAGTCCAGCATATGCCGCGTGAATGTAATAGAGTGGTTCATGACCTGGCTGCATGGGGTCACGAGTGTTCTGAGGTTGAGGATCTGATCGTGGAATCCCTTCCTAGTTGTATTCGGGTAATGATCGCTGACAATTGGTCAGCTCCTGAGTAATGGTACCTTCTTTCCAGTGTCAGGAAAAAATGACCAAAGTTTTTAAACTTTTCATTTGTACAATGTTTGCATAATAGCATCACAAACTATAATTATTGCATAACATGCATATTATGTTCTATAATAAAAGTATGCAAAAGTAGTCTTTACGTATCACATAATATGTATGCAAGTTGTTATTGTAAAAGTGTATACTAAAGGCTGTTATATGTATATATACACACAACGTTTTGTCGCTAAAATACAAAAATTGTTACATTGTATTTGTACCAATGTCATCGATAATTTTGAAAGCATATAGGGAGAAGTTTATGATACAGACATAGTAGCAACTTATGTGTTAATTAGAATTTACTTAAAATATTTGCATGTGGAATTTAGTTTTTCTCGTCGCGTCCTGTAGAACCTAGCGGTACAAACGAATCTATATATACTATATAGAAGCAACCCACTAAAAATCATTGATTGCTATAAAGAAGCTCTCACATTGAGCCACATCACCTGTAAAACTACCATCGTTGGATCTTAGATACTTGTTTGATCATGTCCGCTCATTCTTCTATACTCATCAGTCCCCACACTAAAGGAGCGCTAAAGGTCATCATCTTAACTGCTGGATTGATTTTGTACCACAACAAGCTAAATTAGCCCGTGTCACAATATGCCAGCAATTTAATTCTCTTCTCTCAAAAAAAAAAAATCTCTTCCATTAGCTCTCAGCATCCCTCTCACTTACCGATGACCACCTAATAATTATGTCTTAATTATCTTGCATCTGGCCCATTTCTTAAAATTATTATATCCCGTTTCTCTTCCACAATATTACATCTTAATTCTGGTATTGGGTAACTGATGGTCCCTTGTGCATCTTAATGTTGATCCATCCCCATTCAACTTTTCATCTCCCTAAATCCTGACATATATAAGGCATGGATGTCTAACTCTCCGATCATAATCTTCCTCGATACCTCCACATAGGTACATACACGCAAAGATAATCCCTTTGGTTATCACTACATATGACAAGCCTAAAGGATGGTGATCTCTTGCTTTGATCAGTTGTCCCGGTCTAACTCCTCTTTTCCCATTTATCTAGATTTCATACTACAACTTTCACGCATTTGATGTACCACTATGCTGTTCTTATCAACCAGTTATCAGGTGAGCACCTTGCACCTTCTCACTGTCCCAGTAGTGAGACTTCCACTCAACTCTGTTATTTTTACAGTTAACTAAGCAACATCATTTATAAAATAGGAGGAAATATATATTTTTCTCATTGCTGTTTGCATGACTACCACTCAGTTCTATTATCGACCCCCCCCCCCCCCCCCCCCCCCCCTTCTTGACAACCTTCTCAACCCCAAACCATTTCTTTGTCCAATCATTTTGTCCTTCTTATTAATCGAGCACTTTTGTATCAGCTTATATTGACTAAACTATGTCTCATTGTCACGTAGTGTTCAATTCTCTGATTGACTAATTTACAGTTAACTAAGCAACATCATTTATAAAATAGGAGGAAATATATATTTTTCTCATTGCTGTTTGCATGACTACCACTCAGTTCTATTATCGACCCCCCCCCCCCCCCCCCCCCCCCCCCCCTCCTGACAACCTTCTCAACCCCAAACCATTTCTTTGTCCAATCATTTTGTCCTTCTTATTAATCGAGCACTTTTGTATCAGCTTATATTGACTAAACTATGTCTCATTGTCACGTAGTGTTCAATTCCCTGATTGACTAATTTATGCTGCTATGAACGATTAATAATTAAAAGTTCTTTGCGATGCTTGGTTTCTAAAAATTCAAAATCATAACAAGGGTCTGTTAAACGAACCCATGTGTATATGTTTCTGAAAATAAAATAACAGTACTAAACTGAAGCATCTGCATGTTAAGGTGACGAGCAAAGATATTGTAGTCTTTATGCATGCAATGGAATTTATTGCGTGAATTTTCGCACCATCCTTTCAATCCATACCATCACCTCTTCTCTTTCTTAATTCTGATGTTGTTTCATATTTCTCCATTGTTGTGTGCAATCTCAAAATTCAATTACCCGCAGCAACGCGCGGGGAGTCACCTAGTATATCATAAGCTATAGAGCAGGCCTTGTGAGTCATGGGCAATCACACACTTAAACCTGGGATGATTTTTTCTTTTGAAGTAACAGGCACTCATAAACACGCACGAGCATGCTCATCTCTATGAACACACTCACGAAATTAACCGTACCCCTATCATACTAATTTAATTTTCAACTCTGGTTCACACTAGCAGTAAAACTATAAGAATGTTTAAGGAAAAATTATTATATTATAGATAATAGAGTAGAGACAATATTACCTCAAATAAAGGGGGTTTGTAGCGATCGCCGAAAGAATTCGATCACCGACTTGTTACGGGCAGACCGGAGGGTAGCGTATCGCCCACGCCAACCAAATCTGCACCTTCAACTCGGACACAAACCCTACGGTACAGCAGGTCCAGATATAACTGTTAACGCCGCCCAATTCCCTTGGCAAAGATTTCACGTCGAAGCTAATGGCTGCACCGGCGCCGGCGGCGGCGAGCAGAAAGCGTCGAGCGCCCGACGACGACGGAGCCAGCACCGCCGCGCCGGCCGGCAAGAAGCATGAGCTGGAGCCCTACGACTACGAGTTCCGTAGCATCCACGACTACGAGCAGCTCGAGGTGCTCGGGGAGGGCTCGTTCGGCGTGGTGGTGAAGGCGCTCGACCGCCGCAACGGCGAGACGGTGGCCGTCAAGATGGCCCGCCGCGGTGCGATGGGGCCGGACCCCCGCGCCGTTGTGCGCGAGGCCGGACGCCTCGCCGAGTGCCTGGGCCACCCGTCCGTCGTGCAGATCAGGGACCTCGCCGCCCACGAGGAAAACGGCGAGCTCTTCCTCGTCATGGAGTTCGCCGGCCCCAGCCTCCGCCGCCTCCTCCGGCAGCGCCGCTTCACCGTGGCCGAGACGCGGGAGCACATGCGGCAGCTCCTCGGCGGCGCGGCGTGGCTGCACGACGTGCTCCGGATGGTCCACCGCGACATCAAGCCCGCGAACATCCTCGTCTGCCCCGGCCCCGGCCCCGGCGGCGGCGCGGTCGTGAAGCTCTGCGACTTCGGGATGGCGGCGTCGGTGGCGCAGACTCCGTACCCGGAGCCGCGCGTCGGCACGCTGTGGTACCGGTCGCCGGAGCAGCTGAAGGGCGGCCGGAGCTACGGCCCCGGTGTGGACGTGTGGGCGCTGGGGTGCGTCATGGTGGAGCTCCTCACCGGCGAGCCCCTGTTCGGTAAAGCGGACGACGAGGAGGAGGTGCTCGTCCTGGCGATGCAGCTGCGCCAGGAGATCGTCTCGGCTGGGCCGGACGCGTTCAGCGGCCTGCCGGAACCCTTGTCGCCGGCCGGGCGCGAGGTCCTGCGTGGCTTGCTGTGCTACGACCCGGAGGAGAGGCTCACCGCGGCGGAGGCGCTCCGGCACCGGTGGTTCAACGGCGACGAGGAAGAAGAAGAGAAGGCCACCGCCGTAGCGGAAGCAGAGCATCGGGGGTCTATGCCTCTGTTGTCAGCTGCATAGAGACGATCGTTGCATAGCGCGGCAGACGACAGAGTTAGCATGAAACTGGTTCTTAATGGCTTTGTAGCTGGCAAGGCATTGGCCGTAACTATTGATGTGTAAATCTTATTCCTTCCCAATTGTAAATATCTCTAATCTTCACTAGTTGGCAGGAGCAATACATTAATTGTTGCTCTTTTTTTTTTTAGGGAAAGCCATCCGGCATGCTTTATTCATTTGATAACACAGTACATCGTTCATAAGAGTAGCTAGGATATGGCTAGGGGGTTCATCGACCCAAATACAAGTAAATTTAGAAGAAAAAGCTACTCTAGCTAACTCATGAGCTACTTGATTGGCTTTCCTATTACAATGTTCGATAGAAATATCATCAAAACCATTCCACATCAAAGTGCACTCATCGAAGATCGCAGCTGCTGCCATGGCCGAGAAGCCCCCGTCCTTCATTGTCTCGACCACCTGAATGCAGTCAATTACAGCTAATAGGGCCAGCCGTAGACCTTCCTTCAAAGCATGAGCCTCCGCCATTAGCGGATCAACAACATAAGGCAGGAAACTCTGGGATGCAGCAATAAATCCTCCACTGGTATCTCGAATGATGGCACCTGTACTAACATTACCAGAGTCAGAAAAGAAAGAAAGATGCATCAACATTCAACATTAATTTACCTTCCGGTGGTTGCCTCCATCCCTGTCTGACACAGTTCACTTTATTCATCGCTCTCTTATAATTGTTTGTTAAAGCTGCAATAGAGATTGCCGACCTGGATGGTTTTTGCATAGATTCTCCATGTACAAATTGCCTCCTCTCCCACCACATGTACCAGCCACCGGTTATGATTAATTCTGCAAGTCCCACATTGTCCAGCGATTCCACATGATCACCCAGTCGTATTACTTCCTTAATAATAACAGAGCCTGAGCGATCGACCTCCATAATATTTTCCAATTTATTCGACTCCCAACACTTTCCATACCTCTTTAGCTCGGTCGCAAGTAAAGATCAGATGTTTTATGTCTTCATAGCCTGAAGGACACAACGGGCACCCACTCACATTGCCAGTATGCTTGTTTTAGAACACCACGGCATGGGATCAGGCCCTGCAAGGCACGCCATCCAAAAATTTTAATTTTACCTGGTAGATCAAGACTCCAAAGCTTCTTCCATACCAGATTGTTGCCTATGTCACTTGCCATATCCCTGTTTCCCCTTCTACTTCTGAAAGTATGTTCCCATTGAGCGTGGTAGGCTGATCGGACTGTAAAGAGACCGTTCTTGGTGTGGTGCCAAGCAACCAGGTCCTCTCGTCCCGCGAAAATTGGAATCTGAAGAATACGATAAACATCAATATCCCAAAACATGGATCTTATCAAGTCCTCATCCCATGAGCCATCTACTGGGTTTATTAGCTCATCTACTGTCCTCACTAGATTACGTCCACGAGGTGTCTGCACCTTAAGATTGTGGCTGGTCGGAATCCAGTTGTCATTCCAAATATCAATCTGTGTACCATCTCCCACCCGCCATATACAACCTCGTTTAAAGGTTTCAAGCCCGACAAGAATACTTTGCCATGTGAAAGAGCTTCCACTCTTTGCCTTGGCCATCAGCAATTTACCATCTGGGTAGTACTTTGCCCTCAAAACTCTTGCTTATAATGCAGTAGGCTCACTTAAAAGTCGCCACACTTGTTTTGCATGCATTGCCAAGTTGAAGCTATGTAGGTCTCTGAACCCCATCCCTCCTCGGTGTTTAGGTATGCAAAGCTTTCACGATGGTTTCCAATGTATCCTGTTATGGTCATCATCGTCACCCCACCAGAATTGCGAGATAGTGTCGGATATCCCTTTACAGATGTTTTTCAGGATGTTAAAAAACCATCATCGCGTATGCTGGTATGGCTTGGGCAATGGCCTTAATCAGCACTTCTTTTCCTCCGAAGCTAAGCAATTTTTCCTTCCATCCATCAATTCTTTCTCGAACTCTATCCACTAGGTGGCGAAAGCAGTCGCTCCTATCTGCCCCCACGAGAGCCGGCAAGCCAAGATAGTTTTCATTAAGGGATTCAGTCATAATGTTCAGAACTCCACACACATCAGCCTTCACCTCCACTTGTGTATTTGGACTGAAGAATATACTCGATTTCGCCTCACTGATTTTCTGGCCAGAACTCGCACAATATGTATCAAGTATAGCCTTTAATTTTTCAGCATTCTTCCTGTCAACGTGCATCAATATCAGTGAATCATCTGCAAATAAAAGATGTGATATAACTGGAGCTTCCCGGCACACCTTAATACCCTCCAGTTCTCCCTTCTCCTCAGCAGCAGTCAACATGCTCGAGAGGCCTTCTGCCACTAGCAAAAATAAATAGGGAGAAAGTGGATCTCCCTGCCTCAGACCACGAGATGGCGTGAGCGCCTCTGTTTCCAGTGAATTAAATCTGACTGAATATTTAACAGAGGTCACGCAAGTCATAATAAGACGAACCCATCTATGATCAAAACCCAGCTTCAGCATGATTCGTTCTGATAACACCACTCCACTCTATCTTATGCTTTGTGCATGTCCAATTTAACTACATACAATCCTCTTTTTCCCTTCTTCCTCTTAATGGTATGAATACTTTCATAAGCGAGCAAAATATTATCTGTAATTAGTCAAACAGGCACAAAGGCACTCTGATTATCACTGATAACATCTGGCAAAATTAATTTCAACCGATTTGCAAGCATTTTAGAAATAACTTTGTAAACAACATTGCACAAGCTAATGGGTGGGAACTGAGTTACCGCATCAGCATTCTCCTTTTTTGGAATCATAACGATATAGTGGTATTATTCCATCCATCCGGAATTGATGCTGTGTTCACAGCCTCCAGTACTTCCTTTGCTAGATCATCACCCAGCATATTCCAAAAGCGCTTGTAAAAGACCGCATGTAACCCGTCCGGTATTAATTGTTGCTCTTTGTCACATGGTCAAACACTTTGCAAGTAATACGGACGCGGTTGGCGGCGGCATGAACACCGCGCGGCTCTGTTCATGTTCCTCCTTCGACCATGCCCACCGCCGACCGGCCCACGAGTCCAAACACCCTCCGCGCCCCCGCCGCGCTCTGGAGCAGCTCCCACGATGGCGCGTCTCGGCCGTCTCTCCTCTGGCGCTCCGCTGCTCTTCTCTTGCGTTCATATTTTCCTTTTTTGTGTTAGCAAGTGTGTATTCAGTTAGCTGTTCTGTTAGTGCTCCGATTGTACAGGCACGCAGGATCACTCCGTGGACCTACGTGACCTATTCTTCTGCGCTTGTACACCACTCAATTGTGACCGTAGCGGATGTATAGGATCGCACTCTGCACGACCTGTTCTCATGGTTGTGGTGCGCGTGGCCATCTCCAGACTCCAGCGCACTACTGGTACCGCCTATATAAGGCTCTGTTCATATAATTCAACCATCGGCAGTAGTTTTATGCAAGTTGAGTCAGTCTCACCCTTCACCCTTTGTATCCTTTGCATACTATCAGTCGACTGTAGTTGCCTTTTTGACGGGTAAGTCTTGCAGAGTATTAGTTACTCAGAGTTTGTGGACTCCATAATTTTGATGCAGCTAATGACTTCGTTTTCATTGACGTGGTTGGTGGAGGCTACCAGTGGAAGGGACAGCCACCTGAGGGTTGAACCGTTCACTGGGAGCTTCAGCAGATCCACATCGTAGCGCTCTGATGTGTGACCCTTATATCGTCGAGATTAGAGGTTGAATAAAGACTTCAAGGATCTGTGCTACTTACGTGTTTTAAACCATTTAAGACTTATTGTAATAACTTAAGGACAAAATTTGTGCTGTTATGTGATGTACTTCATCCGTCTCTATTTACTTAGAATGTTATGTTCAATGAACTTAGACAGACATGTTGTCCAGGTTCAGATAATGTTCAGTTAACATAGTTTAAAGCCAGGATGCTAAGTAAATTGGGACGGAGGGAGTACTATCTGTGTTCGTTCACCGACACTTCCGACTCGATTCTGTGAGAAGCGGTAACCCTTCATCACGCACACGACACGCGCGGCGCGCGACTCACACTCGCTACACCCATTCTGGGCTGAAAACTTTCGAGTTGGGCTTCTTGACGGGCTTGCTCCTTGCCGGCCCAGCTTCCTTCCAGTGAACAGGCACAACCGTTGTCGACACGCTCAACACTATCAGGTGCATTAACAGCTTTTGGATTCTGTAGCATTTGTTTTTTTTTTGAAACGTTCTGTAGCATTTGTTGGGAACGAATCACTGTGGGAGTTTTATCCCAACAACCGAACAAGGCCTAGAGGGGTTTTCATTCTTCCTAATTACGCAACTTCTGGCAACTGCTGGCACTACCAAAGAGGATCTTGCAACTGCTGGCACCACCAAGAGGCCTACCTGCTGCGTACTGGTCCTGACCAAGCCGGCCAAGGGAGAGCTGGAGGAAGAGGTCAAGGAGAAGCCGAAGACAGACTACCACCAGGTGTTGACCGAAGTCGCCGAGATCACTTCATCAATGTTTTAATAAGCAGTACAAGTCGTTGCGACGGTGGTCCTGTTTGTACAATATCGAGGTGAAGCGAACCCGTGTGACCGAGACATTCTCGTGGATTTTGTTGAACAGTTGCTCTCAACCTGATTGCTTAGTTTCGGTAAGCCGTTTATGTGTCTATGATCATGGCGGGGTACAGACACATGGCGAGAAAGTGTCATATCTTAACACCGTACCCCGCGTTTTCCGGGCGGATATGCTGCTGTAGATGGGCTATGAAATCCATGACCCCCCATTTTGCCAACTGTGGGAGAACAAAACGACTAGCATCTACACTGGCGCGCGGAGCTCCTAGCCAAGACGCGGGCTTCAGACCAAGAAACTAGCAAATCCGCAATGGGGAACATCGGCACACATCAGTGTGGAACTAAAGCTGCTCTTAGTTTCTGAACACATGGAGATCTTCACCCGGCTTCAATTGCAGTGTCAGTGAATCTCGTGGTAGCATTGTTCCTGATGCCTCGCCATCCTAGTTGCACATCACTCGCGATCCTAGTTGCACGTCACTACAGGTATAATCCTAAAGTCTGCTGGCTAGCTCACTGGTGTTTCAAACACATATGTCTGTTGTAGCCAAACTCTTGCAAGCAGGACTGAAGGTTCAAACAACAATATAATCCACCAAGCGGGGCATATGGATGCATTTTGTTTCCTACTCTGAGAAATAGGACACCGCAGTTATTCCACCTTTATGAAACAGTCCTAATTTCTGCAAGCATTTGGGTATATAGGCATCTCACAACGTGTTAATTTCTATGGCACGATCATGGTAAACCTTGATGAAGTAAATTTCTGAAACCAATTATCATGATCCACGCATTGGAGTTCATAACTTTCTGTAACTGACGAAGAGGCAAAGAAACAAAAGCCTAGGAAAGATCAATTTACCAATCTCCTTGATTTTGCTAATCTCTTGGTCACATTTTTTATCATTGGATGTAGATCCAATCGTGTAGATCTAGTTTTGTTTGAACCTATCTTCTTCATAGAAGTAACATGAATGTTCGAGCTTCAATATGAAATTGTTTGACCTTCAAAGATATAATGTTCCATATGTACGTTTAATTTAAATTTGTTCCACAGGATATGATCAGTAATATGCAAAGTTGTCACCTTAGAAAACTAAGTGTGTTTCAGCTTCAGTTCAACAATGTTCTAGTTTCACAAATCGAATGTTCCACGTAGATTTTGTTTGTTCCAAAAATTTGGCAGTGATATGCCATATCTAAGGCGATTGAGGATAAGCAAAGCTCAAAGAAAATCTGCACAGGTTACTTTAGTGGGAGTAGCTTTACAATCTCGAAGATTAGAAATATTGATTTCCATTTACTTGGTCGGCAATTTAGAATTTTCTGGAGAAAATTTAAAGATATATGGTTACATGGGATCCTAAGTAATAACTAGATATAATATGTTAGACCATCAAGGGTCTAATTAAATCCTAGAGCGTTTATTTGGCATATGATATTCACACTATAGAACAAATAACAAGCGATCGTTGCTAGCTAGGGGGAAGCTTTTTAACAAATAAAAGAATCCTACTATATATACGCACCAGATGTACCGTGTACGACGGTTGCAATTGGCATAGAGGCCGAGTTGTTTATGAACCAAAAAAAGCGAATCTCAGCACCGCCCATGTCTTTCCATTTGGCCTTACACGGCAGTCGCACTGGCGAATAACATCATTAGATAAGGTTCAAGAATAATTATTTGAAGCAGGAGCATCAGCCGCATCATTGAAGCAGGAGGATCAGCGGCATAGGGTTTGTGTTCTTCCCAATTATGCAACTTCTGGCTAATGCAACTTAAACGAAAGGTTGACCTGCATAGTTGGCATGCAAACAGCTGCAAACAGCAAAGCCAGAGCTGGCTCGCCAAATCGTGGGCGGCCAAAACCGATCGCTCACATTTCCCCAACTATAGGAGTAAAATGCAACTAGCATGAGCACTTGCACGCGAGCAGCCTCGCCAAAGGCGCCTGTGTCGGATCAAGCGAGTGCCAAATCCCGCGTGACCAACAATTGAGAGGGCACCCATCGTCGTTCAACCAAATATGCCCTTAGTTTGTGAACTCGTGGGATGTCCAGCCGGCTTTAGTTGCAGTGTTGGTACCAGTCGTGATAGCATTGTTCCTGATGTCTCCCGATCCTAGCTGCATGTTACTACAGGCATAATCCTAAATTCTACTGGCTAGCGCCCACAGATGTTTGAAAGAGGTACGTCTGTCACTATGTTGTAGGAAAACTCTTGCAAATTAACTGGGTTGAAGGTTCAAGTGGCAACATGTGGAATATATATAGTCCAACAAGCGAGAGCATGTGGATACGTTTGGCTGGCTGCCCTGAAATAAATAGGACACGGCAGTTATTCCACCTTTATGAAACATACCTAAATTTCGCAAGCATTTGGGTCTGTAGCCATGCCACAACCTGTATTAATTTCTATGACACGATCGTGGTTAATTTTGGTGAACTAAGAAACAGTGTTTCATCACTATTATGAAACCATACCATGATTCAACATCCTCACATTACAGTTCATGACTTTCTACGACTGAAGAGGCCCAAAAAGAACAAAAAAGAGCTGGGGACTCTTGCCGGCTCATTATTTCCACACTTCGTGTAATCACTTTCCTTAACACGAAAAAAAATCAGAGAACTGAGCTATCCTTGGGTTCATTGGCCCTAGTTCTGGCTGCATCTGTCAAAGACAGACCCAGACGAAGCTTCCCTACTCTGTCTGTGAGCTTTGTCATCTAGACCTTTGCATTTGGTGGATTCAGGCCGTTTCTAATTTAATTGCATTCCCCAACCACGACGAGGCTCTCAAAAATACGAAATATGCAAACATGATTAGAGCTTCTCCAAATTCCTTCCAGATCTATAGGTGTCTTTGGTTGCCTGGGTTAGTTGTAGCTTGGCTAGGATCCTAACGAGGCCAACCCAAGCCTGGGTTTAGTAATGCAATAACAAGTTATAGTTGATTGTTTGATTTGTTGTACTAGCTAAGCCTACATAGCATCGCTTTCGTTTGGTTGCCTGCCCTGCTGGTTTAGGAACTCACCCTCTTTGTTGTTTCTCTTCATGTACAATCAGTACATTGAATATGTAGAAAACGAGAAATAGGATTTATAAATAATTCCTACACGAAAGGCATGTGATCACACTCTCACAGAGAATCTTGCCGTGTTCAAAACAAGATGAGGACAAAACCCATGTCTTCCTTCCAAAACAAATTAAAAATTAGCATATAAAACAATTTGAAGGTGTGAACCATATTCCACTGTCTTCGTTCTTGTGTTGGACGATAAAGTATAAACCAATACAAAAAAGGGAAATATCAGGTACACAAAGAGTATTTGGTGCATATGTGCATAAACTTTTTGGACCATAAGATTTAATCTTGCCTGAAATATTAGAAGTTTGGAAAGTCTCAGCCATGATTATAGCAACCATGAATCCAGATTGTGTTTCCAAAAATATTTGCTTCTTCAATGAAAATTCTCACTCATGATTTTAGACGTGCAGATTGAATCCGATGGCTCTCAATGAGTTTGTACATATGTGCACCAAATAATTCTTGTGCACCTGATATTTCCCTTTAAAAAAAAGTCAATTTCGTCACGGCACTTGGGAGATGAGCGACTAGATCATCCGTTCAGACATTTGATCGAACACCTCTCGTGGTTTAATCAGTAGCACAACGTAGTCTGCAGCATCATTCTCCATGAGCTCCGTTCAAGCAGTGTGATAAAAAAATGCAAACTAGCTAGCTGCCTCGCGGAATGAGCATCTCCAGCAGCTGGAGGCCTGGAGCGCGGCGCGTCACACACAGCAGCACCAGCCACCAAGGTGGTGGGACGTCGGCAGAAATAGAAGCTTGCTTGGACTCGTGCCTCTCTGCCAAGGACACGTGTGCCGCGCCATGCTCTGCACCGCTCTGATGTCAATGAGGCGATAGCTTCGTGAGGAATTGGTGGAGGTGCTGGGAGGTGAGCGAATCTTTTCATGCGCACGGCGAAGGCTTGTACAAGCCTGGGCTTGCTCGAAAGTCGAAATGCTCGCCATCTGCATTTCAAGCAGGCCAAACAACCGCTTTGCCATCTGCTGAAAGCCATCTATCTTGTTTCTAGTCGATCATCTAATTTCACGGCTATTCAAGTAGATCCCCCAGCGTGTTGATGAACAGTCCCTGTTGCCTTTCAGCACACACACGAGATGAATGGCCAGAGGCATGCCTCCCCGGGAAGGTGCCTGCCGCTTTGTATTGCCCGAAAAAGAACCGAGGGCTGAAACACCTGGTGAAATTATCAGGCCTCGTTTGGTTCGCACCCAACGCTGGGAAAGCCAAAGCACGAGCTTGCTAAATCGTGTGAGGCGAAATCCATCGCCTACCATTTTGCCAAATGTGGGAGAACAAAACATCTAGCAGCCGAGTTCGCGCGGAGCTACCTCGCCAAGATGGCATATCCGCTTTGGTGCAGATCGACGCGGAACTAAAGGTGTACTATGTTTCTGAACTCAGGGGGATCTTCACCCAGCTTCAATTGCAGGGTCAGTGCCTTTCGTGATAGTCTGGTAGCATTGTTCCTGATGTCTCCCGATCCTAGGTTCACCTCACTACAACCATAATCAAAAAGTCTACTGGCCAGCGCTCACAGGTGTTTCAAATACGTGTGATGCGGGATAATTCTTGCAAGCAGGCTGAAAGCTCAAGCGGCGACATGTGGAATATATAATCCAAGAAGGGAGAGCATGTGGATGCATTTTGCTTCCTAGCTACCCGTGAAAAACAGGACACGACAGTTATTCCACCTTTGTGAAACAGTCCTAATTTGTTGGATCTGTAGCCGTCTCACAACCTGTATTCATTGCTATGAGACAATCTTGATAAGTTTTGGTAAAGAAATTAAAAGGCATTTCATCACTATTCTGAAACCAGTTATCATGCTTCAGCATCCGTAGATTGGAGTTCTGGCTTTCTGTGATTGAAGAGGCAAAAAAGAAAGAAAAAAGATGGGAAAGGATCGACTGACAAAAAGAAAATCTTCATAGCTTACTTTAACACGAACATTTTGGTACTTCTTGGAGAGCAACATGGGATTGTCATTTCAATTGAAAACTACTGTTGAGTTGCATGCACCAACCAACTGCATCTACCAACTTAAACTGATGGGAAAAAATGAGCAATTCACTTATACTCTAACAACTACAAAGAATTAGGAAGTGGTGCTTAGGAGGCAACATCTGCGTTAGAGAAAGCCAAGGGTTGCCATGTGTAACTATACCCATTGGAGCCATACTGTGAACTCCAAGAGAAGTGACTGTGCCTGTCGTGATTGCATTATTTCCTGATTTCTCTCGATCCTAGTTGCACATCACTACTGGCATAAACTCCAAGAGTCTTCTTGGCCACAGCCGGGAACTCCCTCGTTGTTTCCGGGTCAAAGAAAAAAACAGGAAAAAGGAGTGCTGGCTAGCGCACAGGTGTTGGCATCTGTTGTGGGCTAACTCTTTAATAGCAGGGCTGAAGATTCAAGCGGCCACACGTGGATATATGATCCAAACAGGCAGGAGCATGTGGATGCGTTTTGCTTCCTGCCCTGAAAAAATAGAACAGAACAGTTATTCAATCTTTATGAAACATACCTAATTTTCGCAAGCTTTTGCATCTATAACCATGTCAACCTGTATTAATTTGTATGATATGATCATGGTAAATTTTGGTGAACTAAACAAAAGGCATTTCGTCACTATTCTGAACCCAGTTTCATCATGATTCAGTATCTATCCACACATTAGAGCTCGTCCAGTTGCAGTCAAGGGCTGTGACAAGGAGTATGATTATTGTCATACAAACAAACACAATTACTAAGCATTAGTGCCAAGCTCATCCAGCACAAACCAGAATTGTACGTACTCGCACTATTCGTAGCAATAGCAAAATAATTCTTATGATTTTTTTTGACGGAAAACAGAAGGGGATTTCCCCTGCTGTACTTTTATTGATAAGTTGTTAAGTTTATGTACAAAGAATAATTCTTATGATTGACAACATAGCTATAAATGATACTCCCAAATTCATCATAAAATCATCTATCACACTAACAATTTCAATTTAACTTATATCAAATCTAGAAAGACATGTATTTGTGGACAAACAGAGTAGCTTTTTTTCGCATGTGGCTACCAACACTGAAACTATTAACATGCTCTTGGTACCCTCAAACCATGCACGTTGACAGTATACCACACGATTCAACATCTTGTTGCAGTTACTCACATGTGACCGAGATAGTGCAGATGGCGCTACTTCGAAGACAAATTAAGTCATTTGCCTTTAAATAAATGATATATATGCCCAATTACAAAGTGTTGCTTACGTGGAATAATCTGGACTGTTGATGAGAACCGAGGGCTGCCACAAATAATGCCACCTGGTAGAGGTTATGTTCAAAATTTCGAAGTTACTTAAGAAGGTGTGTTTTACAAATTAATTCATCAATTGAATTTCAAAAGCAAAGCAATGCAAACACATGATAACAAATTTGGATAGATGCTCATGATGCATGTTACAGTAGCCATGTCCCAACCTGTATTAATTTCTATGACACAATCAGGGTAAACTTTTGTCAAGTAAAGAAAAGATATTTCATCGCTATTCTGAAACCAGTTGTTAATGATTCAGCATCCTCCCATTGGAGTCCATAACTTTCTACGACTGAAGTGGCCAAAACACAAAAAGGCGGGGACTTGCAGACTTATCTTCTTCGTTTTTGACTTGGTAAAATAACTTTTCTTTACCGGAAAAAAAATTCGAGGAATAGAGCAATCTTTTGTTTGGTTTATTTTGCTGGCTAGTTCTGTCTATGTTTGTCAAAATACAAAATCCATATGTCTCTATTACTTAATGTGTTATGTGTTACGAATGATAATGGTCTAATATTCAATACAAGTCATATTCATATCACTCGTCACCAAACCATTATATATCTTCCAAGCTAATCTATACGACAGACGCATGAAAGAGTAACCTCTTTACAAAACCCAATTCATTTAATTATATGGAGAGCAAAAGGATCTGAGAAGAAAGAGGAGAAGGAACAATTCATGCATCCCCATAACATGAGAGGACTAACTAGGGATCTGCGGGCAGGTTGTTGCAAGCCAAGAAGCAAGTGACCAAGGGGTTGTTTGGTTGCTACCCTGAGTGAGATCTGCCTTGAATCACAAAATTCACTTGGAACCAGACCAAACTGATCATACCAGTCTCTTCTATAGTTCCTTAAGAATCAAATATGGTGTATATTCAGGCCCAACACATTCCCCTCAGGATTTGCATAAGGTGTATTCATTCTATTTCCAATTTTTCAACCCCAACCTCAGCCAGGTTTTAAAAATACAAAATACCTAATATGATTAAAGAACACCCGGGACCAGTTAACACACTATGCACTGCTCTTTCCTTCACACAAGCATGAATCGATGTAAACTCACAGTTCAAGGATGTTTTGCATGAGAAACCGTTGAAGGTAGCCTAGCTACAACTGGTGAGAGGCTGGGGCAATCGAGTCTGACCTTATTGCTGGCAAGGCGAGTAGCGCGGCTGGCAAGTATGCCACTTATTCAACACATCATCCGTCTTGCTACCCGTTGCCAATACTTTTTCCTCCAAGTTGCTACTGACCATAGGAACGTTGTCTCTGTTTCGATTCACGGCAAGGTAGCTGTTGTTTGTAAGAACATTGGTGCCTGCACAACAATGTTTTGACTCATCTTTGATTGTACTTTTTTCTTTACATGAAAGAATGAGGCTTGTATCTGATCCTTGTACATTTTGCCAAAAAAAAAAAAAAAACTCAGACACACTACTGTAGTTCTATTTCAGATATATTGGAATGACTAGCAAAACGCGTCCTGCGGCGGGTGGGTCCAACTTGAGAGCTTCCACCGTGGCATAGAATGGATCAACATGACCGCAGAACTCTGATCACGCACTTAGGAAGTGTTCCTTAGATGGCATAATATGAGCCGTGGGAGAGAACTGAGAGCTGCTGCCATGCCTAACTCCACCCAATGGAGTTAGCACCTGAAGCCCAGGGGATGCCCATCCAGCTTCAGTTGCAGTCACAGTGCCTGTTGTGATAGCATCATTCCTGACGTCTCCTAGATGCAGGTTACTACACTCAATATGCATAATTCAAGAGTTTGCTGGCTCTAACTATAGTTCACAGTGTTTCGGTTATTGTGGGCTAACTCTTGCACACAGGGCTGAAGGTTCAAGCGGTAACAAGAGTAATATATATAATTAGGTGAATTCCCCGCGTGTTTGCTGCGGTATTTGAGTGCAATTTTATATTATCACTTGATACTTCCAAAAATAGTGGGGCCAATGCAACGAAGGTATATCTGTAGAGTGGTATTTATTGGAAAATTGAAATACAGTTATAAGTAAATGGAGGAAAATTTCTTTTTTGTGCTTGGAATCCTATTCTACTGTGAAAATTGTATGGAGGAATGGTCCTCCCTTCTATAGTGATCATCTGATTGTAAGATGGCAGTTGCTTGGTTATGTTTTCATCTTGAGATTTACTTAGTCATAGTTAGACAAACTTTTGGTTTTGTAGAATCTTTGAGGACATTCATCGCCTCCAGGTATGTCTTTTATATATATCTTCTTGCGAGAACTGATGGAAGAGCAATGAAGAGGATCAGATGAGACTTTTGGTGCCGGCCTGATGGAAAATATTATTTTTGTTGTAGTAGAGAACAAATTATGTAACAAAACATGAATGTTTCGTTGGCACATGAATAAAACAAAGATATCTCATTATAGGAAAGGTAAATGGTAAAAAGAAAGAGGGTCGACATGGTAGTTTCCGGGGAGATATAACCTGTGTCATGCTTGTTTGCACACCATGCATTTTGCGATGAGAATATGTGATGGAGGTAGCTAGATAAGTATATAGGATTGAGGTAGAAAAGAATATGAGCAGTATATATAGCTGTGTCTGTGAGGTAGAATGTTGAAATGAAAGGAGCGATTCAATGCGTAGTAACTACTAGGCATGATAACTATTTCATTAAAGTTATAATTACTAGCCCGTCAACCCGTGCAAGTATTGCACGGGCTAGCAGTTTCAATATATTAGAAAAGCTACTTTGCAAAAAAAAAAAATATTACAAAAACTCACGATACGTAAGTGCTACCTGGATTCCTGTTTCTGGTTATAAGATAATATTCTTCTTCTACCATCCTTAAAAGTAACATTACCACCACCTTTGTGCTAATAAAATCACTCAGATGATATACTCTCTGGTCCTCTTTTTGAATCATAGATAAGTATACTTTAGCTGTACACTATCATACTCAATGATACCCTTAATGCAGCATACATAATACAGGTGTCATAATTCACATTTATGTGATAAAACAAAAATGTTGAACATATAGGATTTTCGAGGCATGTTGTTTCCAAATATGCGGCAACACTATAATGCAATAATAATATCCTAATATTATTATGGAGCGATGTGTCCTCTGTAGTAGGAATATTTCTATGAAGAAAAGCTAAAGAAGCAAGGGGCAGGGGGGTTGCATACCTCTGTGCCAAGCCTATTTGGTGCAAATTAAACAATTGGCAAGGAGAAAAGTAATCCATCGAAATTTCCTTTCACCCACGCATCGAAACTTCCTTTCATCCATTTAGCTCATTTAAGAAAAAACAGAGCAGAACAATAACCTGAATGTTGTTGAAAAAAAACATGATACACTTAATCCCATCCAGAGATCAGTTCATCACAAAAATTGTAGAACACCTTTGTAGAACATTCTGCAGAACTGCAATAAGCAAAGCTGCAGATCCCAGTAAACCATGGATAACATGGACACACGATCAACTCACTGAAAGGTTGTCAGATTGATGTGTAGAGCTCACTGTTCACAATACAAAAGGAAAAGAATGTGTAGAGCTCACTGTTCACAATACAAAAGGTAATATTATTCAACAATCTAGTAAATGGCTCATTTCAACATAGCAATATGTAAGGAAAAGAATGCGTAGAGCTCACTGAGTTGGATACAATGTACAAAGAAAAGTAGAGTAGTTAATTATCTTTGCAAAATTAAAATACATTGCTGTGCTTCCAGACACAATTGCTAGTTATAAAGAAATTGACAATCTACCGAGATCTCATTTGAGACAATAGTGATAGGGAAAACCTTCTAAGGTAAAGCCAATATGAAAAAAAAAATTAAAAGGGGTGAACAATTTGCATGGCACAATATGTAATAGATATAAAAGAAAATAATCCTTCCGTAGAAGTAAATCAATGGAACCTTTTTTATAATAACAATGGAACTTTTGAAACATGTGAGGAACACTATAAAATCAATTGTCACAAAAAAAATTCCATGAGTATTTTCTCACAAAAGGGATAAAAACATTTCAGGTGTCTCGTGATGACTCATATTTATTAAAATTTCAGTCTGTGTGTCCACTGGTTCAATAGTCCGTGAGACCTGCAAGTAGCATACTAATTTGAGAAAAAGGAAAAATATTGTTCCTGCTTTTGTGGATCATAGATAAATGAAATATTATATTTATGACTCATAAAGATTGTCAGATTGATGTGCTGGCTTGCTTTATTTGAATCCAATACCTTGTAGTACCCACTATAGTATTTCAAACATTTTATTGCACATCCAGGCTAGATCAGAAAAAGGAATTAAAGACAGATCATTAAAAATCTTTCAAACTGGAAAATGTAGGGCATACCTTGTTGCGGTGATTACGCAATTGGTGGTCTCATATGAGGTAGTTAGCAACGTGCCATGGCTGATTTCCTATGGAGGTGATACAGGTCGCAGTTCATACTGATTGTTCTTTACCTTGCATCTAGATGATCTTATGGAGCAGGGTGATGGGTACATCCTCTGCAGATGCTGTCGGTGCTTTCTTGCATTGCCATCTCTTGAATACATGTGCGTCCTCACTGCCGGATCTTTCTTCTCCCTCTGGGCTAGACCTCCCACGCAAGAACAAACGATAATATCTGTTGCAGACCTGCAGTGAACTCATGATTTCAATCACATACACGACGACGCTCTGAAATTGGTAGAAGAGAGACCGGAGACCACAGAGACGAAGCTTTTCAATGCAGGCAGATCAAATCAGCAGTGGCCACCGTATTCATCAAAGTCGGGCGTGCGTACTCGTGGCAGTTCTTTGCTTCTCCCTCCATGCATCCTCCTCTTCTTCTTCTTCTTCATGTTGTGGGTTCTAACAGAAGAGCAGGAACAACGAAGAGCAGGAGGTCCAGATCGAGGGAGGCGGAGAAGATGAAAGGAGAGCGCCTGCAAACAGAGGCCGTATCGTTGACGCTAGGCGGCTAGGGTAAGGTGCGCTGGAATATGTGGGGATCAATGGTTATGATTTGCTTGATATCTAAATAGATGGTTGGATGTTTTGCATTTTTGTGACAATTTAGAGGATTTTTCATCTGATTAACGTGAGGGCTCCAAAACGTTGACGCTAGGCAGCTAGGGTAAGGTGGGCTGGAATATGTGGGGATCAACGGTTATGATTTGCTTGATATCTAAATAGATGGTTGGATGTTTTGCTTTTTATGAGAATTTAGAGGATTTTTCATCTGATTAACGTGAGGGCTCTAAAAGGAGCCTCCAATTAGCAAATATAAGATGATTAATTGTAATCGGTCAGGAATATGTCAACATGAAGGGATATGAGGCAATAGTGGAGAACGCTTTCATATTTTTGGATTGTTAACGTGAGTACCTGCTGGACGATTATGTTAGCGCGCTATTAATCAGATAGGTCTATTGATTGCACAACTTATCTCTGTGCTTAGCTAGTGGGCTGGTGGGTTTAAATGGAATAGAAACTGATGTCGTACTTTAGTAACAGAAACTGCCGAATTGATGTTGTGTTGATGAATGAAAAGCAAATATGGTGTACGTTTGACTGGTGTTGTGAGGAAATAGATGGCTAGATGCAAAATACTGAAGGATATCCAGCGGCTTGAATTTTCTGAGTGATGTGGCTTCACCAGGATTGAGCTTTAGAACCATTAGTGATAGATAGTGAGTCTGCCTTATATAGAGATTATAGATCCCACAAACAAGCGTGTGGATGCATTTACCCTTAAGGATATGACAGTTATTCCAACTTTATGAAACAGAACAATTTTTCGCAAGCTTTTGTGTCTGCAGCCATGTCACAACATGTATTAATTTCTATGACACTATCATGGTAAATTTCGTGAAGCAAAGAAAAGATATTTAATCACTATTCTGAAACCAGTCACCATTATTCAGCGTTGTCGCATTAGAGAAACTGAATAGGCGAGAGAAAAAAAAAGGTTTGGACTTGCAGATTTATCCTTTTTCACTTGGAAAAATCACGTAACACAAAAGGAATAGGGCTATCCTATCCTAGGGTTCATTCTGCCGGTTAGTTCTTGTTGTATCAGTCAAAGATAAAATGGTGTTCAGAAAAATCGAATAGCTCATCGTTGAGCTTCGTGAGTCCGAGAAAAAAGCTTTTTTGACAAGCGAGGGCCATGGGAGAGAACCGACCGCTGCCATACCTTTGTTTTAAACTCCAAGGGACGACCCGGCTGGACGCGGATCCGGTGCAGTACTGCACAAGTTGCCCTGGTCACCGACAGCTGGGTCCAACCCGGAGTGGGCCTACTTGTTAGCGACAACTGCAACCTTGCAGTTACTGCAGGCGATCCCTGTCCAACCAGGCTTCACTTGTTGAGCCAACACCTTTTGTGATTAATTGCATTGTTCCTGATGTCTCTCGATCCTGCAATATCTCTATAGGCATAATTCAAGAGTGTACTACTTCCTACCTCAGAGGTGTTGTGGGCTGAAGTTTGAAAGGGCCATGGGAATTGAACTTGAGGTCTAAGGAGTTGAGGCAAGCAACCAACCACTAGACCAATTTGGCTTAATGGTTTGAAAGGGCAAACTGTGGAATATATAATCCAGCAAGAGAGCACGTGGATGCATTATTCCACCTTTATGGGGTAAAAAAGGTGGCAGTTATTCCACTTTTATGAAACGGACCTAATTTTCGCAAGCTTTTTCATCTGTAGCCATGTAGCCATAATGGAACCCGTTTTAATTTCTATGACACGACCAAAGAAAAAGTATTTCATTACTATTCTAAAACCAGTTGTCATGTTTCAGCATTCTCAAATTGGAATTCGCCCACTAAAGATAGCTTATGTGAGCATAATTTTGACTATTTTAGCTTGACTAGTGCCAGGATCAAATTATCAGAACTTTTGCAGTGCTAACTTAGGCTAGGCACTTTGACAATGCAGATTGCGGATAAGAAGACTATTAAGGCAGCTTTCTACCAAGGTGACAAGGTACAAAATTGCTATTTTTTTCCGTGCCTGCTAGCAAAATGCATCGACATGGTCAAGGTCTTGATTGAAAGTGATTGAACCTAGTTGAGAAGTTCGACTCGTACAAGAAGGAGTCGAACTCCACGCCGACTGGATATAAATTTTCGTGACGTTGACGTTGATAAGTTGAAAGCCTAAACTTAACTTCACCTAAGTAAAACGAAAAAAATGGAGCCGGCCCGCGAAACATATCATTCAAGTCCATAGGGGAGTGCCACATGGCATTCGCCTGTTGCGGCGTGCCATCACCATTTAATGGACCAAAAGGATATAAATAGTAAGAGTCTGAAGCCGCGTAGGATTCCGCCCCCCACGGCATTCCGGCCGACGCGTTCGTCGACGGTGAGGCCGCGTCGCCCCCGAGCCGGCGTGGCCACCTTCCGCACCCGCCATGCCGCTCTTCATACGTCGGTTCCCGCCATCGGGCCGGCGTGGGCCGTGACGGGCGTGGCCGCACCGGTGGGCTTCCGTTGACCTTGGGCCGTTCTCACCGACGGGATAAGCCTAAGCAAGCCCTCGAACTGGAGCTCCGGCGTCGTCGCCCACAAATTGCCTGTCCGGCTCTGGGACAACACCATATCGGATCACCAGCTACGGGTCGCCAGCTTTACCACCAACTTCACCATAGCCATCAACCTTGTCAACAACAACACTGACCCGGTAATTAAGCAAACTAGTATGTATATCTAGCTTGTCTACATGGACTCTACTGCCGAATTATCATCATATCGATTGGTAAATAAACTCGGTACAGGGGGATGGCATGGCTTTCTTCATCCGTCCGTACCCCGTGGCGACCATCCCGCGGGACTCTCGCGGTGGCTTCCTGGCCCTGTTCAGCAACCCCTACAACCGGAGGAACGCCGGTTACTCAGCGCCCACTGTCGGCGTGGAGTTCGATTCGTACGAGAATGAGATGTGGGATCCCGTGGGCGCCGGCGCGCACATCGGCATCGACGTCAACGGCGTCACGTCCACGGCGTACGTGCCGACGCCGGAGCCCGGCATCATCCAGGGCACGATATCGGCGTCGGTGCGGTACGACGCCGGCTCCGGGACGCTGGACGTCGCGGTGCGGTTCGACGACATGCCAGGCAAGCCCAGCCGCAACGTCACCGCGAGGGTTGACTTGAGCGATGAGTCGGGCTTCCCGCCGGAGGTGGCCGTCGGCTTCTCGGCGGCCACGGGGAACTACCTCGAGCTGCACCAGCTTCTCACTTGGTCGTTTGAGTCGGTTCTCTCCACCAAACTGCGCGTCGCGACATCAGGCAAGAATATCAAGAGTCTCGAGGCACTCATGTCGTCGTCGATGTTGTTTTTTTTTTTAAACAAAGAAACAAAGAAAAGAACTTGCGTGTGCTATCTGGTCGTCAATAAACAGTAAAAGTTAGCCTTGCCTTTTCAACTTCCGTGTGCTATCTGGTCCACCAGAGTCCATCAACTTTTTACAGGTACAATTGCAAAACATGCTTGCACATATTAGTGGGACATTGGCTACTTGCGCCATGTAAAGAAATATTGCATAGGTTCAAGTTTTTGGGTGCAACTGGTCGGTACATAGTTTGCGTCTTGAGAGAGGATGGTGAAGTATTGCCTACTTTTCCCCATCAACTTAGGTTTTGTGTTTGACTCATTGGTGCATACTATCTTAAGATCTATTGCTTCCTCTTGTGACTAGATTCATTTATCTTTGAGTGGTTTTCGTTTCTATTACCGTCAAAGCATTTATTCCCAAAGTCTTTGCCACCAAACCCTGTACGAAAATATGAGTTCCAACTCCCTCGCCAAAAAATTAAATAAAATGAGTTCCATCTAACTGAAAATGTGTCCTGACATACAGACGGCGGCACTTCAAAGAAAAAGCCAAAGACGATTGGAATCATTGCTGGAGCAGCAACCGCAGGCGCGTTGTTTTTGGTGCTTTGCCTAGCTTCGTTTCATTGTTAAACCAAAAGCACGACTCCAGACGACAACGCACTACAAATCCACAAGAAGAAGAACAAATCAAATCAATTGTGACGCGTTGATGGACGGGGAGTTTGAGAAGGGGACGGGGCCTCGGAGATTCAGTTACAGTGAGCTGTCACGCTCGACATGGGGGTTCTCCGACGACCACAAGCTCGGCGAGGGAGGCTTCGGGTCAGTGTACCGAGTTATTTTTACGACTACAGATAAATTTAACTGTTACTGAAATCTAATGTGGTATCCCAGTTGTAAAATGTAACCAGAAGAGCAAGAGAATTTAATACAAAATTTCAGTGCCCAGATTCCAAACGAATCTATTTCACATCACATGTCCAAAGCCATATCGTCACATTATCATCCCAACATCTTACCATTCACGTTGAAGGGCATGCTCAGTGTATCATACACCCTAACTAACTAGTGAAGTCCTGTAAATACGATCGAGAATCAACTGAGATTCAATGAGACGAGGGGAGAAAAAAGTGATGTTGTATAGTGGTTTGGCTACCTGTGTACGACGAGTTGAAAGCATAATTTGCATTCACCCTCGGGTAAACAATGTTGGATGGCATCCGGTCAAGTGCAAACATACTGGATTGCGGCATTTGATCATACACACTGCCTTTGTACGTGTGTTGGTCACTGGAGGTTCCTCTTGAGAAGCTTACAACACGTTCTATTCTGGGATCAGTATACAGAAGCTTTGCAAAACCCTTTTCAAGCAGCCCCTTCTCAATCTCGAGGAAGGCAAATCTGAAATATAATTCAGAGAAAAAAAAATAGAACCATGAAGACAAACGGATACGAGTCAATAGATTTGTCACGTCAATCTATTTGCAGTGGTTATCAGCAGAAAGGACAATGTAATAAGGCCTATTAGCACCAAAATAAACATTTTGTGTAAGAAAGCTGTGTTACTTTGATTCAGGAAAAAAGTCATCTTTCCAGGTAGGAAACTTTCCAGGACGTGGATTATCAGCAGAGAAAGATTTGAATGGAAGTTTTGCCTGCATATTTGGCACTTTCAATTAGCTCTTCATGAATTGACATCAATTAAGAAGCGGAAGTATAACTCAATTGTCTCATGGATGAAAAAATACACCTCTATTCTCAAGGTATCAAATCCTCTATGATCAAAACAGACATGGAGAGATGTGATGTCGGAAAAGGGGATATCAACCCTCCTAGACAGCATACCGATGCACATTTGGCACACAACTTTCCTCGCTAGGAAGCAGAACTTAGCGAATATGTCACATTCATCTGTACGAATGAACTGCATAGATCGATAACCATGAAAATACCATCTTATTACACTTGATGTGATTACGTTGAACTTAAGGACAAAACAGAAAAAATTCTGAACATTTATACCTTTTTGTTGCCGATGGAAAGTGTCAGAAGAGGCAACTCTGCCGGCACTACCTTCGACTTAGTTGACAATAGCTTACTGAGCTTACCACCATTGAGATGATGTTTTACAGTTTTGAGCTCCTCGTATTTGCTCCTGTCACTATGTTTGATATGAATCGAATCATTCCTATACCATGCCAGCATGAGCCTAATGGAGCTCAGAAATGAATCGCCTATTTTTAGTTTCAGATGTTGAGTTGGCAGCTCATCTTCCTTCGAATGCGTGGCCTGCACACTTTGCTTGTTCTACACAATATCAACGCAAGTTAAAGATTTCACTGGAAGAAAAGAAACTACTATATTAGGAGAAACATGCATTGCAGGAAAGGCACATGTGTAAATGACCTCCATTAGTTGCATGCAATCGTCGTTGTTATCATGCTCGGAAATTTCCATTGACAGGCTAGCCAAGTTCTAAGCTTCTGGGTTTTGGTAGTTCTGTAGCATAATAAGGCAAGAATCAAATTATCATGCGTAAAACTTGGGGGGAAAAAAAAGGGAAGACGTACAGAGTAGTATTCCTTTCTTGCAGATAATTATTTTTTCACTATATATGCTTGGCAGGATTTTTAATCTAAAAGTTAACAAGAACAGTCTAGTGTATTCATACCACGAACCTTTCTATACTTTTCATCTACATACATCGGTATAGCTCAAATCATTTTCGTACAAGTTTTGCAAGATCTATGGTACAGGGAGGCTTAACTTGGGACAAAAGAACCGAAAGTAATAATCAAACGGCAGGGCCAACGAACCCGGAACAAAGAGTAAGATCGAAGGGAGAGTTCACCAATGGCAGCCTAGGAAGATCTCGATTCCATTGCTCACAGGAAGGAAACAGAAACGATCACGTTGGGGAGTAAGGAAGAGTAGTGAGCTGTTCAAGAATGCTGACTTTGCTTACCAAGAAGCGAAGAAATCGAGAAGCGGAGGAAGATCAGGCGCTCTCGGACGCCGCGTGTTTGCCTGCTGGGCGGCGCCGTCGGGGGAAGAAGAAGAAGAAGGTAGTTGTTACCCGTTAGGGCTGGGGCCGAGGTTGCCGGAGGATGTCCTGCCTTTTAACGATAGTTTCAGGTCCAATATGTTGCATGTGTGCCACTGTGTCGTGGCGATGGAGGACTTTTGACACCAATAGTTGAGAGCTGAAGGCGCAAGGACTGGCGCACTCAGCGTTTTGCCTGGCGTGGCTTCTCCTTTGCCCGACACGTCGATTTACCGTACGCGCGTCCTTCTTACGGGGCTCCACGTCGTCGTGAAAACGCGCTCCCGCGTTCGCTGTGGTCAAAGTCGTTTTGTTCTGGGATCTTTGGTCATCGTATCCGGCCCGTAGGACCTGGCGTGTGGCTACGCGTGGTTTCCTGCGCTCCTACTGTTTCCATCGGTTTATGTCAGGCCTGCGTTGTGCTTGGTTCTTGCTGGTGTCTGACTGGTAGCTGGGCATGCTTCGCGTGCCTCCTGGTTCGCTGGGCCGCGATGGGCCGTATGGCGAGTCGGTTCCTCACAGCTAGGCATTCTTTCTATGCTAGGGTCGGTGCTGATCGTTCTCCCTGTCGCCGTGGTGCCCCAGTCCCATCCGGTTTGCATCCTTGCACGGGCGCAGCGGAGCGCGCCACTCCGTCTAGTATTCTGATATAGGACAAAGAACTTGCTAATCAACCGGATCCATTTTTTTTTTCAGCGAACTGGATTACTTTCTCCCTCTAAATATTTGTTGAGCCATCAAAGAATGTTGAAATGCCAAAGCGGAGACAATAATGGAATTGCGTAACTAGATCAGTCAGGGGAAATATATTATCGGTTCATACCATATAAAGTAATGTGGGAGAGGCACCTTTAACTCAGCGACAATTGCGATTGGCGGCAACTTGAACAGACCGTAGAGGATCTGAACATGACGGCAAGCTTTCACAGAAACATTCCTTCACCGGTGTCACGAAACATAGCATTAAAAACAGGTTCGCAATCACAGTTTATTACTGGTTGGAGACACTTCGCAGACCAAAAAAACCAGAAAACGAACAACACCGCAACTCCCTGAGTATTACCAAATGGAGTTTTCTTTTTCTCTGAAAGAAAAACCGAAAAACACGTCCCAGCAGCGCCTATAAACCTTTCTTAACTGCAAAGTCACAAAGAACATGGAAACTTCAAATTTAATGAAACAAGGCCCCACATATTTACAAGGTTGCTGGAGCATTGCTCCGCTTTAGGACTGTCATGCAGTTTAAAAGCTTTGAGATCACACAAGTAGTACACTGAAAAAGAACAGGAAAAGTGCCAAGGTTAATCATACTGAAAATTTAATGACAAAACATTTGTTTGCATCATTGCTGAAGAAGCATCTTCCTTCCTCGTTATAGATACCCAGAGACTATATTGCAGTTTCATTAACGGTAAATTAGCCATAAGTTGAATTGTGCATCCAAGCTAACAGACAGTTATTGACTGATCACCCACAGATTGCTGCCGCTTACATTTTCCTTTTGTCATTTTCTTCATCTTCTTCGTCTTGCGAGCTTCTCTCTTCTCTCCTTTCACTCTCTTCTTGTTCTCCTTCCGAGCAGCCTTCCTCTCCTCAGGTCCCATCTTACTGCTCCTTATCAGCACGCGTGTTCTTAGTACACACAAATCATCTTGCTGCTTTTCATCAGTATGTGTATTCTTAGTCCGCACAAATCCTAGCAGTGGCTGGTTATAAAGCTTATCCGCTGGTGGCTCATAGCCTAAGGACGGGCATTGCATCATTGACATGTTGGCTACATCAGCCTCGCACTGCTTCACATAATCAAACGTCTATGCAAAGAAATCAAGTAAATTATTGTTAAACCTGGTAGTCAATCAAAACATTAAAAGGACAAAATTAAACACACATAGTTTTCGATTGGTATATGACCTCCTCCAGGACATAGCCTATGCAGTACATCAAAGCAAGATGAACATTATCCGCTCAAAATTGTTGATTAATGAGTAAGATAACAAAGTGCAAGTTTTCCCCACCAGCAGGATCTACCACTTAGGACGCTAATCAGTTATGGTAAATACCTACCAGCAGGATCTACCACTTAGGGTGCTAATAAATATGGTAAATAGAAGCAGATAAAAGGTGAATTAATCTTACCTGCACCATGATTGTTGGAGAAATATCATCATAATTTGCGATCGTATCACCATTTTCCAAAATCTTTTGCTGAACCTGTGATTAACACAATATTGCTAACCCATCAGATTCTTTGTCCATGATTCAGCTTGCATGATCACCAATTTATTGTTATCATCATCCTACATACCTTTTTTAGGTAATGATTGACATCTTCATCAGCAATGTTTTTATCAATCACAAAATTAAATAGATCTTCTACTGTCATAACAGCGACACCTCGTTTCTTAAAAAAGTCCTGCATACACGTTGTACATGTCAGACTTAGCTATTTATGTAGATATATGCAGTGGTCTATCCAGCTTCCACTTACAGAAACATGCAAACAATCATCCTTTAAGAAATCCAATGCTGAAGGGTTATCAAGTTCAACTGATTGCGAAACATCAATGATATACAAGTGACCCTGCACAACACACAAATCAGGAGGGACATTAAGAACCAGCTTTCTGGAATAATGGGAAGATGTATTTGTACAAGCTTAATTAAAAGGTTTCATTTACCTCAAAATAAAGAATGTTGTATTCACTCAAATCACCATGGACAAGCTTGCACTTTTGGTAAAGTGTCCTCATGGTCGTAACAATCTGAAAATCGAGTGCAGAGTATATGACAAAACTGAATGACACACAAATACTACAATCAAGAATGTGAGCTTTCATCTATCTTGATTCTCTTCACCCGAATCTAGTGTAAGATAAATTTACCCAATGATTAACACTACAGAGAATATTATAATGCACAACAGCAACAGAATAAATGATAGCTAGAGCCTGGGACCTATAAACTTCTGAAAGAGGTTCACATACATGAATAATATAATTAAAATATATTTTAAATGACAACTCGTGCAAATCAAAATGGCCATGGGTTCTTCTAGAAAACTTATATTCAGAAATGCTGTCTGTTCTTCAGTCCAGAAAAAAGTAGCGTGACTACGATAACATGTATCTTCCAGCTCTGGCTAAAATATGACCCGAAAAGGCTTTGAACCATGCTTATAAGTTGTATAAAAGGAAATAAGTTTCAAGTTTGAACCATCCAGCTGGACTATCAATACAACAGGTAGTGATTCAGATCTTTTTATTGTTGTCCCGGTGAGAGAGACCACTATTTCAACTACTCATGTACCTCAAAGTAAGATTCACACAGCTTGTCATCCGACAGAACAGCATCCTTGAGACGAGGAGCTGCCCAACCTCCTTTCCCTGATAGATAACCAAACACACATATTATAAAAGGTTTCACTCAGACTTTTATCCTGCAAGCAAGGAAGCATGCTTCCAACCTAAAATAAATAAATTTAAATGTATCATTGTTGGATGAGAAAGCTGCAGAAATCACCTATGAATTCCATCACCAATACATGAAGTCTCAGGAACAATGGTTCTGGGCATCGAACTTTAGCCGCTCTCAAGCTGTAACGAGGGTGACAAAAAAATGGATGCATTCAAAGAGTAGGACTATTGCACCGTTTATTTGGTAGGGTTGTTCGTTGCTAAAACGAAAATTTTTCTTTAGCTTCAAAGCGTTACACATATTGAGAAAATTATAGGGAATACAAGAGATTAAATATGCTGCAATAGACTAAAACTAAAAATAGCAGCAATAGCTTTGTGACTTACTAAAACTACGAATAAGGCATGAGAAATATATCTCACCGTTTAAGGTTTCTCATTTCCTTTTCAGCCCAAGTCTTAACCATTTTTCGTGGATTATGCTTGCAGTAACCATGCCTAAAACGATAATCTCCTCGAACATATCTGTCTCTGTCCCTGCAATAAACAAATTGTATGCAAGTTTTTTTAAGATCAATTCTTTTAGTAAGTACCAAAAAGACAAAGAACACATCACACATTTCTGCAGTAGGTTTCAACAAGTATGAATAGTGAGAAACAAACAAGAATAGAAAATGGAATCTTACTTGAAGACAAGGACAGAGGTTTTATAGACTTTGATTGCTAGCTCCTGACCATCTGTCTTTGTTGCATGATAGACATTTGCCTGAACAGAAAAAGGAATCCTAATATTGGAACCAGGTGATATACCCATTAGGAAAATAGAGAACTGAGACCAGCAGATAGTACAACATACTATGTATTCTTTTTACAGATCTAGGAGGTATTATGTCATTTAAATTAATCTTCTAATTTTTTGGTCTGCAGTTAAGTTAAATACGTAAACCAAAGGAAATAGTTTGGCAGTACATGCACTGCAATATAGTGCTTACCTCTTTTCCTGTAGAAACGCAACCATTTATGTTATTAAAAATACCATGATTTAACATCTTGAACAAAACCATGCGTGTTCTTGGGTCAATAGCCTGCATAAGAACAGAGTATTTTTGTGTAACACAAGGTACTAGATAAATTTAAACCAAACAATACTGCACTTAGCATCAGGAAGAACTTGGTTAATCCTTTTATAAGAGAATAAACTTTGGCCTGTCAGCCGTCTCCGTACAAAAAAAAAATGATAATGCAGGTGGAGGTCAGATCTGATGAAAATTTGCAGTGAGAAAATTAATTTGGATAACTTGGCCTCGGGATTGGGAAATTATGGTCCAACAGCTCCTGGTTCCATTTGGATCATACACATAATTGAGAACTAACAAGTACAAAAAATGTTGCAAAGCAGACTAGGACAATGTAAAATGCACAAATGAAAATTCTTAATTTGATTTCTTGCATATACAGTACAGAAAGAAACGTTCTGACAAATTAGCCTCATCTTAATAGGAAAGACAGCTTAGTTAAAGATAATGGAAAGGCACATTAGGATTACGTAAGATTGCAGGTGCCAAGCAGATGTATTCAGTTTCAAATGGCAAAGGACGAAACAAATAACAGACCTGTTCCACAGTAGCGCGATCGGCCTTCTCATTGTTCCTTATCTTCCCAATGGATGTACCCCTTATGCTTTCCCTGATCGCAGTCGTTACTGAATGTGACATCCGCACGTTCATCCTTCCTTCCCACTCCTGAATCATTCAAAATCCATGGCATGACATAGGTGTATTGAGCACAACCACGACACTTAAATTCTTGTATCATTCACAGCTCACCCCGACCTCTGTCATGTTTACTAAGATCATGTTTTAGATTTCACACTGATATACAATCTAAAGTTAGAACCGATATAGCTCGATACATAAGCATTGCCAGCAATGTGACACTGGGACTAGGTGTTACCGACATCTTTAGTAGACTGGGTTTCAAATTATCATGTGCAAATTTTTTCTTAGCTAGTTATACAACAAAGTACAATTTTAAACATGAAACATTGTTAGAATATACCAAAAAAAAAAAATTGCAGCTGTGCTGCGCATACCTCCAAGGGAGTTGCACGGACGTGGGAGGCGAGCTTCTGGGTGCGGTTGGAGAGTGGCTGGAGGGGGCGGGAGAGCACGCCGCCGTGCGCGTTCGGCCTCCGCGCCGCGGCCACGCCTCCGGCAGTCGAGAAGGCGGCGGAGCGCCGGGCCGTGCCGTCAGGGCCCTCCACGGCGTCGAGCCAGTCTGCTAGGGCATCGCCCAATTCAGAGTCGGAGACGTCTTCCACGTCGGAGTCAGGCCACTCCTTCGCAGGGTCGTGCTCTACGCGCGCCATCGTCGAGGACGGACGGAGCACTTCGGTGGAAGAAGGATCGGCTGTCTCTGCCTCGCGTCGCCGCCGGCTCTGCCTTTTTTTTTTGGGTTTTGGACCGGCTCTGCCTCGCCCTTTTTGAAGCTTTCCAGTTTTACCCCTGATTCCGAGGAAGCCCAACAACATGTTTCAAGCCTCCGGGTATAGCCAGCCCGCGATCTCGGCCCGGTGCGCGGCCCTGGTTCCTGGTGAGGCGGGCCCGGGTTCGCGGCCAGGGCGCTGGACGCCGCGCCGACGACAGCGCGTGACGAGAGGTCAGCTCGCCACCTCCGGCTGCCATCCAGGCCTCGATGAGGAGACGAGCGGCTCGTGGATGGAGACTCGTACATGTACAGGGTCAGGCAGGGGCAAAGAAGAGCCCGCCACGGAGCGCCAGGTGCGTCGGGGGAGACGAACGGCTCGTGATGGCGGGGTGGTGCCCCGTGCCCGCCATGGCGCTGCAGGTCCATGCTCGCCGAGCGACTTGGGACAGCAGAACTGTGCTGCCGCATCGTGATCACGGTGTTAACGTAACTGGCAAGCAAGGAATTCAGCCTCCATGGGCATTACACTGGGGCGTGATTGGTTTCTTGATGTCCCTGGCCTGCATCGCATTTGCACAGCCAGGCCTCAATGAGCCAGGCCACTTGGATGCAGCATAGTTTTCAAGCATTTTGTTTGGTAGGCTGCAGTTGTTGGGACAGGCTCTATGCATATGTTGATTGGTAGCCAGCACAAAGGTGATGCGCTTACCTTGCATCAACGGCCAGGTAGAGTTACCACCAAATCCATCCAAATTTCACTAGCATGTGGTCAAGAGCTGACGCAAGGTCGATCTTTGGTCTTAGACTTCAATGCGGTGTGTAGAACAAATCCTTTGGTCCAATGCACGGCTCGTCAGGGCCTGGCTCCAGAGAAACGGTTTTGGTTTTCGTTTCTCGGGGTGCAGGTTTGGAGGACCTTTTTGCATCGTTAGGGCCAGGCCCGGGGAGCTGTGCAGGTAACCAATCACGGCGAATGTCAAAAGATGATGCACCCAGCCATGCAATGCAGGCAGTGTCCAACCAACCAATCGCCAACCAATCGCACCCCTGATGAATGGGCGGGCATGATCATCTAGCTCTGTGAAGCCTATTTCAGCATGATTGCATTCGTTTCAAAATTTATTCCACCCAAATCTGAATCAGGTGCCAAACTTTTGTCAAAGCAAAGGAAAGAAAACTTCTGCCAGCAATCCCAGCTGCAATACGCTGCCTTAGCTCTTTGAAAGCACTAGAGAAATGATGAATTTGTATCGGAGCAAAAAGTACATCTTTCTTTACAACTAAAATGTCAAGCTCGCTGAGTCTGTGACAGTTAAATGCAATAATACAGACTTGCCCTTCCCTTTTCTACCCCACTCTCTCTCTCCACAAGTTCAGATAAGGATTGCATCAGACTTGCATCAAGTTCTGATTGAAGAATCAGAATTCAATGTAACAGTTCTCAAAAGTTTGAGTTGACAATTGAAATTTCGTGGCTGAATATATATAAGATCTCGTCTGAAAGCTGCCTTTTCAAGAAGGAAAGCCATCATTGCAAGTGAATGCGGCTTTCTTCGGCGAGTGCAACACCAGACATCATTTGGATACCAACTCCTAAAAAAATATGTGATGCATGGATATGCATAAAACACACGGTGGTTAAATAAACTGCTACAACAATTCAAATCAGGCAGTGCATGCAAGCATGTGACAGATACATGTGTGAACTGCGAACCGGTTATGGCATTCAACATGTGGTCTGTAACAGGAATACCACACAGGTAGAACTGCAAGCAAGCCTATCAATGTGAATGAAACAGATTTGGGCAGTGCAGTTGCGCATTCTATTAATCCTAGGTTCTCAAAATTGTCAACGCCAATGACTGAAAATGCTCAGCCATATATTTAGGTAAGTTCGACATCACAAGTACTCAATCTGTACTTCTCATCAAAGCTAAAAGCAAGGAAAACATGGTATTTTGTAAGGCTAAAGGTTCACATCATGGTCAACACTCAATTCTTAGATTTGCTATCACTAAACACAAATGAAGCAGTTCTTGCTCATCAAATTGGTACAAGCACAACAGCTTCAACATGTGTGCATGATTGGAACTTTGGTCATGCCAAACAATCAATGTAACACATTCTCATTTTGCATCAGCAACAACCAAGATAATTGTTACCATCAAAACCACCGCATAGCAATTGCTTAATGTGATCACTAAAAAATGGTCGCAAACGCAAACACAGAACAATTGAATGCAATTTATGACTTCACACTAAGCAATTATATTCTGATTTGCATCATGAACATATTTTCAGTTCACATATGTAACTATCGCAGGCATCTCTAAATGTCATGTCAATCGTTTATGCTACCACACATTCTATTAATTTAAGTAACAATTGATGCCAAACATACATAAACTAAATCATGGGACAGGAAAGTAACAGAAATTTGATCCAATCCAATTTCGAGAACAAGCCCCTGCCTACTCTCTAAGCCACAATGCTCAGTATTGAAAATTGGTCAAGCAAATCCACATATTGCCCACTCTCTATAGCAAATATATGCTAAAGCAAAACTTAAACAGTAGAAAAATACTTGACCTAGGGACGTATTGCAAATTGGTTAAGCATGTCCACATATACCCTGCATCTGAAGCTACATTTAAAGAAAACAATAACACTCAGACAACATAATACATGGAAAATAACCAAATTAGCTTCAGTACCAACCAGGCGTGTTCCTGGATTTGCTGACAATGGAATATGACGAGTCAACCAGGATTCAGGATGCAGAATATGCAAAACAAATCAGTTATGCTGATTACACAACATGCATTCCAATAAACACTGGGATAAAAAGCGTTAGCTTAGATTTCTCTAACTCTCATTACTCCCACCACCAGCATCACACAGAAAAATAGCAGAGCAACAGCTTTTAACAAAACTACAAAATGCAGATAACATTAAATGCCTCCCAAAAACAGATAGTTAGTGCCACTAATTAACTTCAACACTTAGTTAAAATCATCCATTCTAGTAGAATTCTTCCCCAACTTTTAAGCTCATGCAAGAAAACACAAACTGGCCTGGCTTGAATGTAGATGACACCACCTCACAGAGTGCTGGAGTGATCAAGCACATAGGCATCTCTGTTGAGTTCAGCACCAGCGGTCTCAAGGTCGAAAGGGTCCCTACATGAAGAATCAGATGCCATGGGGAAAACCCAAAGAGGAGATCCCCTATCAGAAGAAACTGAACTCTTAAAGACAATCAGCTTACAGCCTTCACTGGCCCATTTTGCTGAAGTCAGAGGCTTCAATTTTGCATTGACATCATGAACTGAAGAGACCACCATAACAATCATCTTTTCCAGGAACTGCGCTCTTTCCGCAATGAACTTGAGGAACATTACTTCACTTCTCTTCCCACGGAAAACTTGGAAAACGAACTTCTTGACATGCGACTGGACACATTCAATAGGCCCAGCGTCCAGCCAGAACTTGAGGTCGTGCTTGGACTCACCAGCACCATGCGACTGCAAAACAGATCAAAGCATGCACATGTCAGGGGGTACCTACAGCTATGGGTCATACAACAAGAACTTATCGAATCGTGGTAGTAATCTAGTGGTAACATGGTAATGAAAAATGACAAGATCAGGATAAGAAGTTTACGTAGACATGAAGCGTCTCGACATTGGGAAAGCGCTTGAGGAAGGTAGGCACCATCTTGACTTCATTGTGGACACCAAACTGCACTTCCAAAGCCAAGATGTGGACACTCGGGATGATGGTGCTTGGACTCAGCTTCGTGCACTCCTGCAATGGAAATGTCCAAATCCAACTGAATGAGAAACAACAAAGATCACATAATGGCAATGTAATTGACAAACGTACAAAGATACAAAGCCAAAAATCGGACCTTTATCACGGCGCTGCTGATTTCCAGTTCGTGTTCTGCTGGCTGCCAATATCCCAGCATGCGCAGGTTGGGTGCATGGCCAATCTTGATCCTTGAGCGCTGCTGAGACATCGACATCCACAGGAAGAGCCTCTCCAGATAAGGAGCGTCCACCACGGTGACGTTTGCGATCGAACACATGCCCAGCTGCACGCACCGCAGGCTCCGGCTTACCAAGCGAAGGGATACATCGGATTGGCAAGAGATGATGGTGAGGTTCTCCAGGGCGGGGCTTCTTTCGATGAGGAAGGCGAGGTCTCGGTCCTGCATCAAGATGAAGCCGAGGACGAGCTCCCGGAGGTGAGGGAAGCGGTGGGAGCGCGGGAGCTTGGCGGTGCTCGGCAACATCCAGAGACCGAGGTACAGTTTGGTGACCGAGACGCAGCCGAAGATTTCGGCGGGGAGAGGGGAGTTGATCGGATAGGGGCGGTTGATAAAGACGAGTTCTTGGACGCCCTTGGCGGCGAGGAGCTGAAGCCAGCGCTGGGCCTCGGCCTCGTGGGACGCCATGTGGCCCCGGGTGAGGTGGGCGCAGCGGAAGGGGCCCGGGTGCGCCGCCAGGGCGCTCGACGCGGCTGCGACGGCGAGCTTGGACCAGATGTTGTCGCCCCCGGGCGCCATGCGCTCGGTCCGGGCGTGGCGCGGGAGGACGTGCTCGTCGACGAGGGCGAGGGGCGCCGAGCGCCAGAGGCCGCGCCAGCGGGAGGAGAGCGCGCCGGTGCGCGCGGCGTCCTTGGCGGGGAGGCGGGAGACGACGTTCCGCAGGATCTGGTCGGGGAGGCGGCTGATGCGGTCGACGCCGTCGGCTGGGGCCCGCGCGGCGACGGCGGAGGCGAGGGGCGCGGCGCGGGAGACGGGCGGGTCGGGGATGGAGTCGTACATGTAGATGAGGAACATGGCAGTGCCGGCCCCGAACAGATCTGGATGGTCCAGGCCGGTGCTCTGCCGCAGCTCTGCTTGCATCTCACTCATGCTGACGTCCACGCCCAGCATTGGCTGCTGCTCCATGGTCGCCGGCCGTGAGCCGGCCGAGCGGCGAGGGTTTTGGGGTGCCATGGAGCGGCGAGTGCAGAGCGAAGTGGAGGCGGGATCGGAGTGGAGTGGAGTGGAGTGGGTGTGGGTGGTGGTGGAAACACTGGAAGCAGAGCTGCTGCTCATTTAGGGCTCCGCGTTGCTGGGCCAAATGTCCAGACCCAATGCTGTCGGGCCTATAATATCTTTTACCACTCCTGTATGTCTCTTTTTCTTTAGAGGAAAAAAAAATGTTGTTTCCCGACAGTGATTGCCAAAATACACATATGGCAGGGACAGGTATACAACATACGCTTTGGCTCTCCTTCTGGTGCAATATCTGGGAGATCGAATTTGGTTCTCATTGTTTTTCCTAGGATTAGTGGGACAAATAACTATTGGATTCGGTTTTTGTTTCAAACACTCTTTCTTTTGACAATGAAAGACAAACATTCGATCTTCAAGCTCTCCCCTTGCTCTCAACTCGCTGGTGCTCCATGGTCGCCGGCCGTGAGCCGTTCGAGCGACGAGGGTTTTGGTGAGCCATGTAGCGGCGAATGCCAGAGCTCAGGAGGTGTTTGGCAAATGGGAAATGTGGGGGTGAAATAGGGATTGGGAAATGTTCTCTGAGGGAATGAAGGGTTGAGATGTGATATGATGAAGAAATAAAGGGTGTAGATTCCTCACACCATTTCCCAATCCCAATCCCTATACCCATTTCCATAAATCCAAACACCACCTCAGAGTGGTGGAGGCTGGAGCGGAGTGTGATGAGGACATCGCTCTTTCGGATATACATGTCACACCTCCGCTGGATATACAAGGTCCAATCACTCGAGCTCGCGCACGACAGTTGAATCTAGAGGTGAGCTCGTTCCTAAGCACTCATTTATATGAATTTGAGGATAGATTGCTACCTAATGATTATATTGTGATTAGGAACCATGGAGAGGACCAGGAGATGATTGGAGAGGAGCTTGGAGGCATGGATGGACAGCAAGGGCGTTCAAACCAAGTTGGAGGCCCAATTCAAGTCGACTTCGGATCGGTTTCGGAGTCCAGGAGCAGTCTGCACTAAAACGGTCGCCCAGGTCGCATACGGGCTCGGTTTTGGACGTTCTTCATATGCTTGGAAAGATAATTTGATAACCTTTCTAATGGCGCCAGTCTCATGTCAAAATTCGTCCGGAGTCATCGGGAATCATCGAAACAAGTTGACGTCCAGAATCTGTTCCGGTGCTGCGCCACCGTAATTTGGCCTTTGGGCTTTGTATCGTGTTGGAGCCCATTAGGGGCGCGTCCAGGGGGTCTTGCACGCCCCTAAGGTCTATATCTACAGTAGCCGCCGCCCAAGTTAGGGTTGAGTTTTGCTTAGATTATTCTGTCAAGAACAGTTTCGCCGTTCATCGGTTTGTGAGACCCCAACTTGTGAGCTTAATTCAGTTTTCAGCAATTTTGGTTGCAATCTACTGTGTTCTTGCTTGTGTTCTTCGATTCGCAGGCAAGGATAAGCCTTCTTGGCGAGGTCGACCGTGCACCGCCGGTCGATAACCTGAGGAGACGTGGTGCTGCGATTGCGGGGTTGAGAACGTGTTGTTCTGAAGCCGGATCGACGTGTGTCAAGTTTCCACCAAATCGAGAGTTATCAGAACCTTTCGGAAGATCGGGAACCCTAGTTCACATCAAGTGGTATTCAGAGACAGGTTTTCCGTCAGGTTCGCCCTTTCGTTCAGTTTGATTTTGCCTTCATCCTAGAGTCCACGAAAAAACCAACAAAAAAAATTTAGTTGTTAGTTTTCCTTATCCCAGAACCACGTTTAGCCTTCGCATAATTTGATTTCAGAGTCCGTAGTGTTGAGTTTGTGTCCTAGTCGTGTTTTTGTTGCTGGTTTTAGTTCGTGTTTGATTTCAGTTTGTGATTTTTCTTCCATCCGCTGCACTCTTTTGTTGAAACCCTAGTCGCCGTTTTCCGCTTCTGCTCGTCCTATACATCCATCCACCCACCACATTCTGATTTTGGTTCTTTGTTCGTACCATATTTCAGTGTTTTGATTCATATCAATCTCACCCAACCCACCCAAACACCGCTGCAACCATCCGAATTTCTTTTCCCCTCACCGATTCCAGTTTGCCTTTTCTACCCCCTGATTTGAGGTACCTTCAGTAAAACAGCCATAACTTTTCGCTCGGTGCTCCGAAAAATCTGAAATTTTTACAGCAGCTTCCTGACTCCAAAAGGCCCAAAACAAATCGCCATAGGCCATTTGGGTTTCTCAAACTTCCGAAAAAAAATCGGGAAGATAAAGAAAAAAATCATTCAAGTTAATTTCAGGATTTTCAGAAAGCTGTCTGATTTTCTGTAGGCCGCACCTTTCCTTCGTTTGAGCTGATACTTTGTGGTGTTCCTTTTCTTGTGCCCCTGGTTGAGAAAAAAATATCAAAAAAATAAAGAAAAAAGAAAAAATCAATGCAATTTTGATTCCTACTAGTGCTAAAAGACAAAACAGGGGGCAATTTGGGACACCCGGGTTGTTTTTGGCTGAAACCTTTGCTGTTTCTTGTTCTCTGCTCCTTGTTGTTCACTTCTGGAATTTGATACGAGTAGACCAGCAACTAGGACCAGTGCTCTGGACATTTATTCAGCACTACTATCTGTTTTTGAATTGTGTTCCACTCACATATATTGCCTTCCAAGCTACACATACCTTCTTCTGGACAGCATAGGTTTTTGACCCTTGCAATCGCGGAGCACGCCTTCCAGGTATCCTTTGCTTTGCTACTGAGAACTTTGTAAGAGCTTGGCTAGAGGCTTCCTTTTGCTGTGTTGAGAGGCACCACTGCTGTAGTATTTGATAGGGATAACCTTCACTGTTTGTTCCTGTTTTTGTGTCTATCATGGCAGGAGACGACGATGATACTCCCAAAGACTTCAACGAATGTGTCAGTCAGAAGCAGCTTCAGAAGCAGCTACAGGTTGCTCTTGACAAGTTTGCTGAGAACATGAAGGCGACAATCCAGAAGTCGGTTGATGAATCTGTCGGCAACCAGACAGAGCGGTTGGACAGGAGGATATCTGCACTCCTAGACACGGTTCAAACCAATCAAGACACGGTTACCGCTGTAACCTCCTTGGTTACTACGTTAACTGGCAAAGTTACTGAGATGGAAATCGACATGGGCATACAGGATGACACCGTGTATGATGACAAGGGAGACGTTGATGCAGCAAAGACCCAAGAGAACAAGGATCGACGTCGCCTAGAAAATAACACTCGTGGTATGGGTCATCATCACCGACAGCATGGTAATCGACCTCCTGACGATCCCTATGCTAAATTAAGTTTACGATTCCATCGTTTTCGGGTGCATATGATGCTGAGGGATATCTTGATTGGGAGATGACAGTAGAGCAAAAATTTAGTGCCCATCTTGTTCCTGAGCAGCATAGAGTTCGGCAAGCTACTAGTGAGTTTAAGGACTTTGCTATTGTTTGGTGGAATTCTCTATTTGGTGATGAAATTCCTAGAACTTGGGATAGACTTAAGGAAACTATGCGAGATTGTTTTGTCCCTCCTTCGTATTATAGAGATTTGCGAAAAAAATTACAGCGCCTAGAACAAGGGGATAAATCGGTACAGGATTATTATGGGGAGCTTCAAAAGGGTTTGCAACGCTGCATGATAGTAGAGGAAAATGAGGCCGCTCTTGTTCGTTTTTATTCTGGTCTGAGGCGTGAGATTCAAGATATTCTTGATTATAAAGAATTTGACACTGTCAACAAGTTGTTCCAGTTTGCTATGCTTGCAGAGAAGGAATTGCAGGGACGTGAACAGCAGAACAGGAACAAGACCGCCACATACACGCCACGCAGGGTGCCACCTTCGGGGCTGTCCAAGTCCACCCCTTTCCGGACGTCTCCAGCGCTCCTGCTGCAGCAGCAACAACACAGCCACCTGCACGCCCTTCAGATGCGGGCAAGAGTGTGGTTCCGGCACCTGCTAAGGGTGCTACTTCTGCATCGACGGGACGCTCTTCTAGCATTCAGTGCCATCGCTGCCATGGGCTTGGTCACATGCAAAAGGATTGCCCAAGTCAGCGGGCATATATTGCTACAGATGATGGAGGATACATTAGCACCTCCGACATTGAAGATGATGATGACGACGTAGAAGAAGACGATCAGATTTTTGGCAGGGAAGACACGATGTCCTACGGCGTCCACATTGTGCAGAGGGTGCTCAGCACACAAGTACATCAACCGGGCAAGCTACAACGACATAACTTGTTCCAGATTTTCTTCGTCATCAAGGACGGTCGCGCACGTGTCATTATTGATGGAGGTAGCTGCAATAATTTGGTGAGTTCTGATTTTGTCAAGAAGCTTGGCTTGACAACTCGCCCACACCCAAATCCATACTATATTCAGTGGTTGAATGATTCTGGAAAAGCTAAGGTAACACACACTTGCAGAGTTTCATTTTCTATTGGTACTTATGTTGATTCTGTGGACTGTGATGTGGTACCTATGCACGCTTGTCATCTGTTGTTGGGTAGACCTTGGGAATATGATAATGATGCTACGCACCATGGTAGAAGCAATAGGTATTCTTTTGTGCATAAGGGGCAGAAAATTACTTTGGTTCCTTTAACCCCTGCTGAAATTGTAGAGGCTGATAGAGAACGAACTGCTAGTTTGAATAATGCTAAATCTGAAAATCAGCAAGTTGCTAATTCTCTTTTCCCACCTAAAAGTGATAAGTCTACACCTACTTCTAAGGACGAGGGGATTAAATTGAAGGGTGCTGTTATGCTTGCAACAAAAGTGACCTTCCTGAAATTTCCGATGATGCTGTTTGCTATGCTTTGATTTGTAAGGGGGCTTTATTTTCAATTGATGATATTGCTAGCTCGTTGTCCCCTGCTGTTACTAACCTTTTGCAGGAGTATGAGGACATTTTTCCAGCAGAGATACCCCCGGGACTGCCACCTATGAGAGGGATCGAGCATCAAATTGATTTGATTCCGGGTGCAACATTACCCAACCGCGCTGCTTACAGGACCAATCCGGAGGAGACTAAGGAAATTCAGCGACAAGTACAAGAACTTTTGGACTGTGGGTATGTACGTGAAAGTCTTAGCCCTTGTGCTGTTCCTGTACTTTTGGTTCCTAAGAAAGATGGTACTTGGCGTATGTGTGTTGATTGTAGAGCCATCAATAATATTACTATTCGTTATCGTCATCCTATTCCTCGGTTAGACGATATGCTTGATGAGTTGTGTGGTTCTATAATTTTCACAAAGATTGATTTGCGTAGTGGTTACCATCAAATTAGAATGAAACTTGGAGATGAATGGAAAACTGCTTTTAAAACTAAATTCGGTTTGTATGAGTGGTTAGTAAAGCCTTTGGTTTGACTAATGCACCCAGCACTTTCATGCGTTTAATGAATGAAGTTTTAAGAGCTTTTATTGGTCGGTTTGTGGTGGTTTATTTTGATGATATCTTGATTTACAGCAAGTCTTTGGATGAACATATGGATCATTTACGTGCTGTTTTTAATGCTTTACGAGCTGCACGTTTGTTTGGTAACCTTGATAAGTGCACCTTTTGCACGGATCGTGTCTCTTTTCTTGGCTATGTTGTTACTCCACAGGGCATTGAGGTGGATGAGACGAAGATTGAAGCAATTGCTAGCTGGCCAGTTCCTCAGTCTATCACACAGGTGAGGAGTTTTCTCGGTCTTGCAGGTTTTTACCGCCGCTTCGTCAAGGATTTTAGTACCATTGCTGCACCGCTGCATGAGTTGACGAAGAAGGGTATGGTGTTCTATTGGGGAAAGTGATGTGAACTAGGGTCCCGATCTTCCGAAAGGTTCAGATAAACAACGATTTGGCGGAGAATTGACACAAATCGATCCGGCTTCCGAACAACACGTTCCGAACCCCGCAATCGCAGCACCACCTCTCCTCTGGTTATCGACCGATGTTACACGGTCGACCTCGCCAAGAAGGCTAATCCTTGCCTGCGAATCGAAGAACACAAGCAAGAACAAGAAAGAATGCAACCAAATTGCAGATATATGATTAAACTCACAAGTTGGGGTCTCACAAATGATGAACGGCGAAACTGTTCTTGACAGAATAATCTAAGCAAAACCCAACCCTAACTTGGGCGGCGGCTACTGATGATATAGGGTTTAGGGGCGTGCAAGACCCCTGGACGCGCCCCTAATGGGCTCCAACACGATACAAAGCCCAAAGGCCAAGTTACGGTGGCGCAGCACCGAGACAGATTCTGGACGTCAACTTGTTTCGACGATTCCTGGTGACTCCGGATGAATTTTGACATGAGACCGGTGCCATTGGAAAGGTTATGAAATTATCTTTCCATCCATATATAGAACGTCCAAAACCGAGCCCGTATGCGACCTGGGCGACCGTTTTAGTGCAGACTGTTCCTGGACTCCGAAACAGACTCGAAGTCGACTTGGATTGGGCCTCCGACTTGACTTGGACGCCCTTGCTGGCCCTCCACACCTCCAAGCACCTCTCTAGCTACCTCATAATCATCTCCATGGTTCCTAACAATAATTAAATCATTAGGTAGTATTTTATTCTCAAAACATGTAAAGAAGACATTATTTGGAACGAGCTCACCCGTAAATTCAATCGTCGCGCATGAGCTCTAATGATTGGACTTTGCATGTACAGCGGAGGAGTGTTGGTTGTATCCGATGGAGTGATGTCCTCATCATCCTCCCCTCCTTGAAAGCAAACCGTCCTCGGTTTGACCGTAGTTGTAGAAGATATTGGTAACAACCACGAATACTTCCCTTCTTTAAAGATAACCTGTTTCTTGACAACAAAACTAGAGGAACTGGATGTGATATGATTAGTGTTACTGCAGTCCTCTAATTGATCACATTGTTGTCCATTCAGAGAAGATTTTAGTTTTGAACAAATATAAACTCGATGGACCATATATTCTCCTTTACAATTATATTTACCAATGAAGTGATATGTATTCCTAGTTAAGCATGGCGACTCAAAATTTGCAAAAAGGCTCTTCTTCAAACAACTTAGCTTACACAGAATATCAAATTCAATATAACCCAAAGTATTTAGAGAAGACAACAATTTCAGCTCATCATTTTCAGAGGTAATGGGAATCAAATGTTTAATTTCAGCATTAGTACATGACTTAAAAATAGAAGTATTGTTCCCATTCACTAGTTGTGGCAAAGATATAAGTGAAGCATCAACACACAACTCCTCTTTGTCACAGGGACCAGCAGGCAAATCAACTTGTGGCAAAGGAAACTCAAAGCAAGGTTCCACTAGATGTTGCTTTATATTAGCATGATTAGTGGAAATACTCAGCACATTAATAGAATTCTCACTTTTCGTGAGCGTAGCACTATGGACATTACCTTTGCCCTCAAATTTAGCAGGGATAGTATGTGCAGGATGAAATGTTGGTTCTAAATTTACACATGAGGCTATGAGCTCCTCATATTCTTCCACGACATCCTCTCGCTCATGTACGTTATCCTGCAAATGGTTAGGCATAGCAAGAGGAATACCAATAGATTCTTCTTCTACAGGAGGCACCTCATCATATGAATTCAAAGCAGGAGGTGGATTAACAAAGGTTTCTCTCATAAGAAGTTTCATATCAGTCCAAGTTTGAGGTTTATCACTAATACTTAAAGACTCCCACCAAGATAAAGCAGAACGTCTCAAAACACTAGATGCATTTTGTACCTTTCTCCTTGGACACATAAAGCGAGTAGCAAATATGTTGTCAATTGCAATCTCCCACTCAATGTACTCATCATGACCAAGACCATCATATGTTGGTGGATATGAACAACCTGTCATTGTTAGTAGAAAACAAGAAAAAATACAAGAGTATATTTTCCTATCACTACTATATATGTGACCACAGTGGACACTCTCAACAAGCAAATGGAGGCATCTTACTATGCTCTTACAAGATTCTTACTTAGCAAAGCAAAGGATACCTGGAGGGGGTGATTCAGCGATTGCAAGTGTCAAAACCGTGTTGTTCCGAAGAATATATGTGGAGCTTGGTAGGCCAAATATATGAGTAGCAAGGATTAGCAAACTTCGAACTCAGAATTACAAAGTTGAATAATAGTCCAAAGTACAAGTCTATGTTGCTGGCCTAAACCAGTCGTCGGACCTAGACCAAGCTAGCAATGAAAAAAAATACCACAGTACCTCGGACTCAAAAGGATGCAAGCACTCTGAATTTTTTTTTCTTTCTGTTTTTCCTTGCTTATTTTTTTTTCAATTCTTTTGTGCGGCTTCTATATATGCACCTGCCTTTTTTTCTCTTTTGTTTCTTTTGCTTCCCTTTTTTTTTCAGAAGTGCCGCACAAGAAAAAAAAACAGTCGAACACAAAAGCACAAACTGCTATCTGCAGTAAGAAAAATGCGGCGCACAGTTTAACAAGTGGCAAGGAGCTGCACGTCAATGCAGGCACAAATAAGAACTCCCTCTGCAATTGGCGCAAGACAAAATAAGCACTTGCTTCTAGGATAATTATAGGATGGTGAACAACATAGCCGGGAGAAATTTTTCTCTCTTCAGTTTATGGATTTTTTTTTTTTAGCCCAGAATTGCAGCTCTGATTACCACTTGATGTGAACTAGGGTCCCGATCTTCCGAAAGGTTCAGATAAACAACGATTTGGCGGAGAATTGACACAAATCGATCCGGCTTCCGAACAACACGTTCCGAACCCCGCAATCGCAGCACCACCTCTCCTCTGGTTATCGACCGATGTTACACGGTCGACCTCGCCAAGAAGGCTAATCCTTGCCTGCGAATCGAAAAACACAAGCAAGAACAAGAAAGAATGCAACCAAATTGCAGATATATGATTAAACTCACAAGTTGGGGTCTCACAAACCGATGAACGGCGAAACTGTTCTTGACAGAATAATCTAAGCAAAACCCAACCCTAACTTGGGCGGCGGCTACTGATGATATAGGGTTTAGGGGCGTGCAAGACCCCTGGACGCGCCCCTAATGGGCTCCAACACGATACAAAGCCCAAAGGCCAAGTTACGGTGGCGCAGCACCGAGACAGATTCTGGACGTCAACTTGTTTCGACGATTCATGGTGACTCCGGATGAATTTTGACATGAGACCGGTGCCATTGGAAAGGTTATGAAATTATCTTTCCATCCATATATAGAACGTCCAAAACCGAGCCCGTATGCGACCTGGGCGACCGTTTTAGTGCAGACTGTTCCTGGACTCCGAAACAGACTCGAAGTCGACTTGGATTGGGCCTCCGACTTGACTTGGACGCCCTTGCTGGCCCTCCACACCTCCAAGCACCTCTCTAGCTACCTCATAATCATCTCCATGGTTCCTAACAATAATTAAATCATTAGGTAGTATTTTATTCTCAAAAACATGTAAAGAAGACATTATTTGGAACGAGCTCACCCGTAAATTCAATCGTCGCGCATGAGCTCTAATGATTGGACTTTGCATGTACAGCGGAGGAGTGTTGGTTGTATCCGATGGAGTGATGTCCTCATCATCTGTACAGCGGAGGAGTGTTGGTTGTATCCGATGGAGTGATGTCCTCATCAGAAAGGCACAAGAGGAGTCCTTCGGCACTTTGAAGGACAAGCTTACACACGCACCGTTGCTGCAACTTCCAAACTTTGGTAAGACTTTTGAACTAGAATGTGATGCTAGTGGAGTTGGCATTGGTGGTGTTTTGATGCAAGATGGTAGACCCGTTGCATACTTTAGTGAGAAAATAACTGGTCCTGTCCTGAATTACTCCACGTATGATAAAGAATTGTATGCACTTGTACGTTCTTTACAGACGTGGCGTCATTATTTGTGGCCTAAAGAATTTGTTATTCATTCTGATCATGAGGCACTTAAGTATCTTCGTTCTCAAAATAATCTGAACCGTAGACATGCTAAATGGGTTGAATTTATTGAGACTTTTCCTTATATTGTTAAACATAAAAAAGGGAAGGATAATGTGATTGCTGATGCTTTGTCTAGAAGATATACTTTGCTGTCTCAACTTGATTGTCGGATTTTTGGGCTTGAATCAATTAAAGAACAATATGCGTTTGATCCTGATTTTAGAGAGGTGTTGCTGAATTGTAAAGAAGGACGGGCATGGAACAAATTTGTGCTGAATGATGGTTTTTTGTTTAGAGCTAACCGCCTATGCATTCCAGTTGGTTCCGTTCGTCTATTGTTGTTGCAGGAAGCGCATGGAGGAGGATTGATGGGGCATTTTGGTGCCAAAAAGACAGCGGATGTTTTGGCCTATCACTTCTTTTGGCCAAAGTTGAGGAAAGATGTGGAGCGTTTTGTGGCTCGCTGCACCACATGTCAAAAGGCTAAGTCTCGTTTGAATCCACATGGTTTATATATGCCTCTTCCTGTTCCTTCTATTCCTTGGGCAGATATTTCTATGGATTTTGTTTTGGGATTGCCTAGGACTAAGAGGGGGAGGGATAGCATTTTTGTTGTAGTGGATCGATTTTCCAAGATGGCGCATTTTATACCATGTCATAAGACTGATGATGCTATTTATATTGCTGACCTCTTTTTCAAAGAGATTGTTCGTTTGCATGGTATGCCTTCTACTATTGTTTCAGATCGTGATGCTAAGTTCTTGAGTCATTTTTGGCGTACTTTGTGGAACTAGTTGGGTACAAAATTGTTATTTTCTACCACTTGTCATCCACAAACTGATGGACAAATAGAGGTGGTGAACCGCACTTTGGGGACCATGTTGCGGGCTGTTTTGAAGAAAAATTTGAAGATGTGGGAAGAATGTTTGCCTCATGTGGAGTTTGCATATAATCGGGCCACACATTCTACCACCAAGGTAAGTCCTTTTCAGGTAGTGTATAGTTTCAATCCCCGTGCTCCAATTGATATTCTACCTTTGCCTACTAGTGAGAGGATACATAATGATGCTAAAGAGCGTGCTGATTTTATCTTGAAAATGCATGAGACAACTAAGTTTAACATTGAAAAGATGACTGAAAAATATAGAATTGCTGGTAGTAAAGGTAGGCGAGAAGTTAAGTTTGAACCGGGTGATTTAGTATGGTTGCATTTGAGAAAGGATAGATTTCCAGATTTGAGAAAGTCTAAGTTAATGCCTAGAGCTGATGGTCCTTTCAAAGTACTTGAAAAGATTAATGATAATGCATATAAACTTGAGTTGCCTCCCGAGTTCGGGGTTAGTCCTACTTTCAATATTTCAGATTTGACACCTTATTTGGGAGAAGAAGAGACTCCAATTCAAGAGGGGGAGGATGATGAGGACATCGCTCTTTCGGATATACATGTCACACCTCCGCTGGATATACAAGGTCCAATCACTCGAGCTCGCGCACGACAGTTGAATCTAGAGGTGAGCTCGTTCCTAAGCACTCATTTATATAAATTTGAGGATAGATTGCTACCTAATGATTATATTGTGATTAGGAACCATGGAGAGGACCAGGAGATGATTGGAGAGGAGCTTGGAGGCATGGATGGACAGCAAGGGCGTTCAAACCAAGTTGGAGGCCCAATTCAAGTCGACTTCGGATCGGTTTCGGAGTCCAGGAGCAGTCTGCACTAAAACGGTCGCCCAGGTCGCATACGGGCTCGGTTTTGGACGTTCTTCATATGCTTGGAAAGATAATTTGATAACCTTTCCAATGGCGCCAGTCTCATGTCAAAATTCGTCCGGAGTCATCGGGAATCATCGAAACAAGTTGACGTCCAGAATCTGTTCCGGTGCTACGCCACCGTAATTTGGCCTTTGGGCTTTGTATCGTGTTGGAGCCCATTAGGGGCGCGTCCAGGGGGTCTTGCACGCCCCTAAGGTCTATATCTACAGTAGCCGCCGCCCAAGTTAGGGTTGGGTTTTGCTTAGATTATTCTGTCAAGAACAGTTTCGCCGTTCATCGGTTTGTGAGACCCCAACTTGTGAGCTTAATTCAGTTTTCAGCAATTTTGGTTGCAATCTACTGTGTTCTTGCTTGTGTTCTTCGATTCGCAGGCAAGGATAAGCCTTCTTGGCGAGGTCGACCGTGCACCGCCGGTCGATAACCTGAGGAGACGTGGTGCTGCGATTGCGGGGTTGAGAACGTGTTGTTCTGAAGCCGGATCGACGTGTGTCAAGTTTCCACCAAATCGAGAGTTATCAGAACCTTTCGGAAGATCGAGAACCCTAGTTCACATCAGAGTGGAGGCACTGGAGGGGTGAATGGCGGAAGGGTAGCGCTTTTTTTTTTTTGAGCATTGGCGGAAGGGTAGCCGAGCTGCTGCTTGCTCCATTTAGGGCTCCGTGTTTGCTGGGCCAAATGTCCAGACCGCTTGCTGTCGGGCCCATAATATTTTTGTACTCCTATGCGTATTTATCTTTTTCATTAGAGCGGAAAAAATTCTCCTCAAAAAAAAATAGAGGGGAAAAAATGCGATTGCCAAAATGCACATATGGCAGTGACGAGTACAAATATGTGCTTCGGCTTCTTCTGGTGCAATATCTGGGAGATCTAGTTTTTTAGCTCTCATTATTTTTCCTTAGATTAGTGAGACAAATAATTATCAGATTCGGTTTTTGATTCAAACATTCTTTCTTTTGACAGTGAAAGATGTACACTCTACTACAAGCATTCCCTTTCAACTCACTCGATGGTAGCAACTCAAGCACATCGCCAGTTCATTTTACTCATTGAAAATATGATGAATGTTCATTGTGTTCAAATTTTGCGCCAGCTACTTCAAAGTTTTAAGTTTGGACTGAAAACAAGCAACTTAAGATATTTTTGCGCCCCACCCCCCAAAAAAAAATTTCTGCTCACCGCACCCAAATGATGGAAAATCTCTTGGGATCTTATTACAAAGCTGCCTTACTAAACTGAAAGTCGCCGCTGAATGAGGTGGCTCCACAGAGTGCTGCAAGCACAGGGCCAATCCAGGCATGCAGCTAAATTCACATAAAACGATGAAAAGGAAACACTGGTGCCTCTTTCGCTAAATTCACATAAACGCTGAATGTGGGAAACACGTAATCAGGCTGAACAATACATGCCATGGTTACCAGAGTAAAACGGTCAGCAAAAGAAATACCCCCTCCGGTTTTAAATGTATGACACCGTTGACTATTTTTATTACTTTGATTATTTGTCTTTTCTATAAATACGTATGTGAATAGCTTAATGTACAAGTTAAGCTTAAAGTGTTTTTGGTGATAGATTTACTGATACTCGTTTCATTTTAGGTAACTAATTACTTAAATATATATTGTTGGTTAAAGTTCAACAAACAAAGTCAATGTTGTCATATTAAATTTCCTCTAGAACTACAAGTAACAATTCTGTCCAGGCCTATCAAGGTGTGAAGTATCAATACGATTTGAGTATTCGAGTTGCACATTCCATCAAGATTTTCAGCCTGCATCTGTACCTGGAGTTGACAAGTTAGAAGACTTCATGTATAAGAATTATGTATGATACACCTACACCATATTCTGCTGATTAGTGGAATAAATGAGGCAAATACAGATAATATAATGGTGAAATATAAGAAACTTGAGCCAATCTAGTATTGTTGCTCATTACTTATGCCTGAATGACAAACTATGTTCCAAGTAAAACTGTCAAAAAAAAAAACTTGACCTAGCTGGTAGCTGCATGCATAGTAGATGTCTCTCAGAACTATAGAATAGGAGCACTTGGCAGTTGACAAACGAATTAAAAGGCCAGTTTGTCGTCAGCTCTCAACAAATTCTTTTATCAGGTATGCCAGCACTCAACATATCAGGGGTTATTGCTCATCATGGTGGCACAATATATGTCTGCTATTGGATTTCGATCATGCTTATCAATCATGTCCAAAATTTGCACTTTGTATCAGCCACATCTGACAATCCTTGCCTTCAGATCACCAGAGCAAATTCCAAACGCGAACAATTCTACTTCAAAACTACGGATCAAGCAAACACGTAACAAAGAAACAGAATTTATGACTTTGCAGAGATTATGGGTACAATTTCAGCTTGCAACAGTGGGAAAATCAGCAGATACCAAGTATAGGAAGTGTTATCCAAACCCAAAATTCTTCTAATGTACACAATAACTGAGGCCAAACATGGGTGATATAGTTGAAATATAAATTTTTGCTAATCTACAAACACTGCCTACGATGCAAAATTTACACTTCAAAATCCTAGAAAAATATATATAATGCAAGCTTGCCAAAGCTATAATCTAGGAACATTGGCAGTTGACAAAGAAGTTGTTGGTTTACGGTGACCGTCAACACTGAGGAAATAAGAATCTAGATACATGTTTGGAGGTTAGGTTATGCCCAACAATCATAAAAAGAATCCATAGTTGTATCAGCAAGAACCATGATAATCATGTCAACTAGATCGCCAAAGAAAACATCAAATATGAGCAGTTCTAATTCCAGACTAAAGGTGTAGCAAATAGGGAAAAAAAAGCGATGCAATTTATGGCTTAGCATTCATTCCATGACGGTCACTTGTACGAGAATCACTAGACAACCAAGATCTGCAACTAGTTTGATAAATCATTATACATCCAAAATCATTTATACTACCCCATATTTTGCTTATTTGAGGAACAGTTTGAGGACAAACTTTCAGCTACTATAATATATCACGTGAAGTTAAAGTAACATAGATTTGTAAGCGATTTATTAAAAAAAAACATTTGCCTATCATACTTCCACTCACTTGTACAGCCAGTCAGCCACACCGCAAGGCACTTACAACTGATGCTTAAGATATACTTCCGCTCAAAAATGGCAAACATACTAGACCTATCAACATATATAATGGAAACTGGTCAAACATGTTCATGCCCCGGAGTTGAAGACAAATAGACAATAAATAAAAGAAATGAGTAACACCCATTTCACAACATACCGCATGACAAATTAATCAAACTGGATTCAAAATTGCTTAAGTTATGAAACAATTTAACATTTCTCAAGTTGTCATTATTCCCATCAGGTTTTTTTTTGGCAGAAGTTATGCAATGTAGCATCGCAGGAACCTTTTGCTAAAGAAATCTCGAGAAATACGGATACCAGTTGATCAAATAACAGGTCTACACAACAGCTGTATGATTGTAAGAGGAGTGGTGGTGGTGCTACTAATTAACTTCAACCTCACAGCCATGCAAACTAGTTAAGCACTTCAGAATCTTTATGTAACACAAGGAAACAACCAAAAACAGTGCCTTAGCTTCATAGCTAGCATGCAGACAGCTATCACCTCAGAGTGGTGGTATGACGAGGCGTAAAGGCACTGCTGCTGAGTTCTGCACCGGCGGTCAACAGATCAAATGGATCCATAACTGAAAAATCTGATGACATCCTGAAATGCCAAGCAGGCGGTCCAGGATTAGAGTTTGGACTCTTGAAAACAATGAGCTTACAGTCTTCTCTTGCCCATCTTGCAGAAGTCAAAGTCTGCAGTTTGGCACTGACATCATCAACCGAAGAGAAACATTCAGACGCCACCATAATCAACATTTTTTCCAGCACCAGAGCTTTTTCAGCGATGAACTTGAGAAATGCTAGCTCGCTTTTTTTCCCTCTAAACTCTTGGAAAACTAACTTCTTCACGTGCGCCTGAACACATTGAACACGGCCAGCCTCCTGCCAGAACTTGAGATTGAGCTTGCCAGTGGGATTCTGGGTCTTTGCTGACTGAAAAATCAGATAGAACATACATTGTTCAGCTAGCTATATTATATGGTGTTGAGTCGTACCACAAACCAAACAATAGATAACAGATTGGATCATGCTAATGAGTTAGCGGCGACATCAGTGATGCAAAATGCAAATGAAATCAAAGGGTGTTGACAAATTTTACATAGATGTGGAGCGTCTCGACGTTGGGAAAGCATTTGAGGAAACAAGGCACCATCTTGACTTCATTGCGGTCTTCAAACTGCACCTCCAAAGCCAATGTCTCGACACTCGAGACAGTGGTGCTTGGGCTCACCACAGTACCCTCCTGCAATGGAAAGGTCCAAATGCACACGTGCACATGGTTGATACTTGATACAACAAATACAGAATGAAACGTAATGGAAATTAGCAATGGCAGCTAAGCGATCTCTGAACCTTGATGGTGGTGTTGCCTAGTTCTAGCTCCAGACTGCCCGGCGGCAAATATCCCAGCATCCGCAGGTTGGGTGCATGACCAATCTTGATCCTAGAGCACATTCTGTTCGACCTGGGGCTGGGAGTCACCAGCATCCACACGAAGAGCCGCTGCAGGCGAGGAGCGTCCACCACGGAGATGTCCGCGAAGGCAGCGATGCCCACCTGCACGCAGCGCAGGCTACGGCTGACCAGGCGGAGGCGAACCCCGGCCAGAATGCTTCCCAAGATGCTGAGGACCTCAAGGACAGGGCTTCTCTCGATCAGGACGGCCAGGTCTCGGTCCTTGATGACGGTCAAGCTGAGCATGATCTCCTTCAGGTTGGGGAAGCGAGCGGAGCGTGGGAGAGCACTGGTATCCGGGAAGCTCCAGACGCCGAGGTGTAGGCGGGTGAGGGAGGTGCAGCTGAAGAGCGAGGCGGGGAGAGGGAGGTCCAGCGGCCATGGGCGGTTGATAAAGACGAGATCCTGGACACCCTTGGCGGCAAGGAGCTTGAGCCAGCTCTCGATCTCAGCCTGGTGCGACGCCATGTTGCTCCAGGTGAGGTGGACGCAGCGGAAGGGGCCCGGGTGCGCGGCCAGGGCGCGGGACGCCTGGACGACGACGGCCCTGGACGAGAGGTCGTCCCCTCCGGGCGCCATCCGCTCAGGCGGGATGCCGTCCGGGAGGATGTGCTCGTCGACGAGGACGAGGGGCGCGGAGCGCCAGAGGCCGCGCCAGCGCGAGGCGAGCGCGCCGGTGCGCGCGGCGTCCTTGGCGGGGAGGCGGGAGACGACGTTCTTGAGGACCTCGTCGGGGAGGCGGCTGATGCGGTTGACGCCGTCGGCCGGGGCCCGCGCGGCGGCGGCGGAGGCGAGAGGCGCGGCGTGGGACACGGGCGGGTCGGGGATGGAGCCGTACAAGTAGACGAGCAACAGCGCCGTGCCGATCCCCATCGACTCTGGGCGGCCGCCGGATTGCTCCATGCTGGCCTGCATCTCACTCATGCTGATGCCGATGATTGGCTCCTGCTCCGAGCTCGCCGGCCGGCGGCGTGGAGGCATGACGCCAAGTGGGGTTTGGTGAGCAGCAGGCCAGCAGCGGCGAGTGAAGGGAGTGCTTGAAAGTTGGGCGGAGGCGGCTGCGTTCTTTCCTTTCGTGCGGGCGTGTGCTGATTCGTTAGGGTTCCGAGTTGCTGGGCCAAATGTCCGAACTGGTCTGCTCTCGGGCCCAAAGTGTCCTACTGATAATGCTGGGAATAATTTCTCACAAATAAGACTGAAAATCTGAGACTTCAAAATACAACAAGGCTTAGATGCTTTTACATTAGACCATAAGTCGACAAGCCCTCTCTTTGTTTCAAGTACTTCTCTGTTGGGACTTGGGAGTCATTTCCTTTTGCTTCCTTCTGGTCTTCAGTCTCCTTCAGCTCAGGGGTATTTGTTTGTGTACTTTTATGCTATTGCTAAGACAATGTACTGTCAGTTTGATTTCCTCGACGTGTTATGAAGTTGGATAAATGACCCTTGTTTATACAGTCATGGTTTTTTTATCACATCTCTAGCTCCAAAAATTGTATTGGATTTTGAGTTTATATTCTGTGCCTAATTAAAAATAAAGTAAAATACACTGGAGTCCTTGAACTTGTTCCGTAGTACAGCGTAGGTCCATGAAAAACGCAAAATCGGAGAAACACGTCCTTGAACTTGTTCTGCGGTGTCATCGAAGTCAATGATTTTGCAAATTGTACAAGCATATCCTTGAACTTGTCCCATGACAAGTCCAAAATCGCATTTGGGTACACACAAACTTACCTACGTCAACTAATTGATGAGAGAAAGAAACAAACGATGATCAGAGATAAGGGACGATCAGGACTGAGTAGAGGTATGAAGCTACTATGTGGAGTGTAGAAGCTCATCTAAGTAGTAATGTTTTTCTTATAAAAACAATGGCTCACCTTCCTAGCTGTGCCTGAAGTGTCCAAGACATCATCCAAGCATAATTAGATTAAAGAAATATGAAGAAATTTCTACACATCTAGGCAATTTCACGTGTGGTCCATAATATCAGACTCATTGTTCTTGAGCACATATAGCATTGTCCAATTTTCATATTAGGAACACAAATATTGTTCGTTCTGATTATCATAAAAAAGAAAATCCTAGGTAAAGAGCAAGAGGAGGTGTTACGAATTAGTTATGAAATTTTTGTCCAAAAACAGAAAAATACAAGCAGTAGCTTAGCATATATCAGCGAATTCAAGGACAACGAAACGAAGAGTCACATTTGCTAAGTTTGGCAGTCACAAGGTCAAAAGGGTCGCCACATGAAAATTCAGATGCCATACGAAAACTCCAGGGGCACGGAGATTCTTCTTCACAGACTGGGCTCTTTAAGATGGTCAGCTGAAATCCTTTACAAGCCCAATTTGCAGAAGTCAGTGGCCTCAGCTTCCCATTCACATCATTTTCCAAAGAGAAACTTTCAGTGCACAGGACAATCACCATCTTCTCCAACACCTGCGCATTCTCGGCCACAAACTTGAGGAATGCTAGCTCACTTCTCTTCCCCTGGAACCCATGGAAAACCAACTTCTTCACATGCCGCTGGACACATTCAACCGGGCCAGCCTCCTGCCAGAATTTGAGATTGACCTTGCCAGTGGGCTCATCAACTTTCATTGACTGCAAATTGAATCACATAACATAATTCATTTCAGCTACCGGTGGTTAATCTATAGAAATAACATTTCTAAGAATGGTAGTAGTAAGCTAGTGGTCATGCCGATCGACTGATGCCGATGATGCAAATTATCAAATGAAACAGCAGGGTTGACAAAATTTACAGATATATGAAGCGTCTCAACGTTGGGAAAGCATTTCAGAAAGGCAGGCACTGTCTTGACTTCGTTGCGGACTTCAAATTGCACCTCCAAACCCAGGATTTGGATGCTGGGGACGATGGTGCTCGAGCTCACCTTAGTACCTGCCTCTGCCTGCAATGCCAATGTGCAGATGCAATGCACCGAAACAGAAACTGTAATCAGGTATCGGCACTCATTACAGCGTAGCAACAGCAAGTAAAATCATGACGGTGAGCAAAGCAAGCGCAGCACCTGAATGTCAGCGCGGCCCATCTGCAGTTGGTGCTGTCCCGGCTGCCAATATCCCAGCATGCACAGGTTGGGTGCATTGTCAATCTGGATCCTCGAATGCTTTTTGCCCCAATTCGACAGCCCACGGTTGCTATCAGAAATAGCCTCTCCAGGCGAGGAGCGTCCACCATGGCGATGTTGGCCAAGGGAGACATGACGAGCTGGAGGCACCGCAAGCTGTGGCTGACAAGGCGGAGACGTAATTCGGTCCGGCTTGAGATGATGGTAAGGACCTCAAGGACGGGGCTCCTCTCGAGCAGGAAGGCGAGGTCTTTGTCCTTCATGAGTACCAAGGTGAGGAACAGCTCCCGGAGGTGAGGGAAGGTGGCGGCGCTCTGGAGTGCGGCGGTGTCTGGGAACCTCCAAATGCCGATGTGCAGGCGGGTGAGGGAGGGGAGGCTGAAGAGCGCGGCGGGAAGGGGAAGCTCGAGCGGCCACGGGCGGTTGATAAAGTCGAGTTCTTGGACTCCTTTAATGGCGAGGAGGTTCAGCCACCGCGTAAGCTCGGCCTGGTGCGAGGCCATGTGGCTCCAGGTGAGGCGCACGCAGCGAAAGGGGCCCGGGTGCGCGGCCAGCGCGCCGGACACCGCGGCGACGACAGCGCGCGACGCGTCGTCGTCGGCCCCGACCGGTACGCGCCGCACGCCGGCGTCGCCGTCGAGGAGGTGCTCGTCGACGAGCACGAGGGGCGCCGAGCGCCAGAGGCCGCGCCAGCGCGAGGCGAGCGCGCCCGTGCGCGCGGCGTCCTTGGCGGGGAGGCGGGAGACCACGTTCCAGAGGATCCCGTCGGGGAGGGGACTGAGGCGGTCGGCGCCGTCGCCGGGGGGTGACGCCGCGGCGGCGAAGGCGAGGGGCGCCGCGCGGGAGACAGGCGGGTCGGGGAGGGATTCGAGCGCGAGGAAGAGCGCCATGTGGGTGCTCTCGCCGAGCTGTGTCCACCAGCGGTTGCGCTCGTCGTCTTGGCGCTGCAGGATGGCCTGCATACCCCGCGAGCTGACGCTAGTGAGTGGTTGCTGGTCCATGCTCACGCCTCGCCGGCGGCGCCGGCGTCGGCACCCGAGAGAGGTTTGGTGCTGGCCGGTGGCGTTCCGCGAGCTGAGCCAAAGCCGCGGCGAGTGAAGCAGAGCGAAGCGCAGTAGAGGGCGGGCCTTGTAGCTTTGTGGAGAGCTGCTTAGGGTTTTCCATTGTTGGGCCAAATGTCCGAACCTCTCGGGCCCATAAACAACCACTCGCGTGTTACACACTCCCTCCGTTCTTGTTCACTTCCATTTCGTTGCCAAATAAACTTGAATAGAGCAAGTATATTTCTGTCGTTCATAAATCTCATCTCTACTGCTCCCTCTAGATATTTCTATGACAACTCCTATTTTGTCAGTAAAATAATTTCGTAGATGTGTGAATAGGTGGTTCCTACGAGATTTGTGAGGATTGTGAGCATTTTTCAATGGCTCTGGTTTTTCAATGGATTTGGGGATTTAGACAAGCACATGTGGGAGGGAGACGGCCAGTCCATGCTTTTACAACTCCAAGCTCCAGATCGGCCGTGTAACAGTTCCGATATACAAACAAGCTTAGCTACTTTTCAGCAGCCTGATGATTTGCTATCTTTCCACCATCTGAACCCCAGACAGCTACATACCTTGAAATTTTAGTACGACCTAAGTTTCTGTAGTCACTTAGTTAGTTTTCCTTTTGCTTGCTTCGAAACATAGCTGTTTGATTAACTAGACAACATAGGAACAATCAGAGCGATTTAAGCTGCTAAAAGAGAACACAGCTGCAACACAAGCATTATCATATTCCATACAATCTGATATTCCGAGCTTCCATGGCCTGTCTTCTCATCAGTGGCAACAGCATTTCTTTTGTAAAATGGAATTAATAGAACAACAATCCTGTATCAATGGTAGAACACATGTCTGAATATCACAGGAAATCATTCAAGCTACTCAAATTTCTAGCAAAGTAAAGGAATAGACATGGGACGCAAAACATTTTGATTATACTTTGTGGCACTGCAATGTCAAGAAACATTTTTACACTAGGACGATAATTGGATGACCCTTGGCTTATTCAAGCCACTCCTCACAGAACAGTGGAACAAGATACATATATAATTCACACAGAACACGCTTATAGGAACCACCATATCACCGAATAACTCATCGGCCATGACCCTACATTCAACGCAGACATAACAAAATTTGCAGTACAGTAACTCCAAAACACCATGCATTACCAGCTTTGTCCACAATGAACAATCAATAAATCCCACAATAAATATGTTGAAGAGCAAATCAACATATCAACAAAGAGCACAGATGAATGATGAAATTATGTAGCAGCTCATGCCGAGCTCCCAGATAGTACCAAGTTATTAAGTTTACACCACAGTAGGTTTTTCAGGAGGAAGACAGCTACCAATTGACTTAAACATATAAAGCCATTCATCCAATTGACTTAAACACGTACAACCTTCTGAATGTTATAAAGATAGATGTAAACTTTCATAACTAGTTGCTCAGTGATCGATAGGCAGGTCAACGCAGTCAAGGTAAAAAGGATCTGCACATGAAAAATCAACTCCCATGCCGAAACTCCAAGTAGTAGGAGTGAATAGAAACTTGGTGTGGAGCTCCTTCATTTTTTTACTGCCCCATTTCACAGTAAGAAACGGCCTCATCCTGGCATCAAGACTACTTTCCGAACACATAAAGAAAGATTCACGGCATGGCACAATCACCAAATTCTCCAGCACCCGTGCTCTCTCCCCAATGAACTTGATGAATGCATGTTCATTTTTGTTCCCCTTAAACTCATGAATCACCAACGTCTTGACATGCTGGACACATTCAGCAGGGCAAGCCTCCTGCCAGAAATTGAGCTTGACCTTTCCAGTGGGCTTATCAACTTTCATAGACTGCAAATAAGATCAAAGCATATAGTTATGATCCTTACGGCAGCAAATTGAGCTTGATCATGCTTGTAAAGCAAGCGGTGGCAGTGCAAAATGTCAAATGAAACAAGCTAGGAGGCAGGTTTTTTTACTTTGATATGGAGTGTCTCGACGTTGGGAAAACACTTGAGGAAAGAAGGCACTGTCTTGATTTCATTGCGGATTTCAAAATGCACCTCCAAAGCCAAGGTCCGGACGCTCGTGATGATGGTACTTGGGCTGAACTTTGTGCCCGCCTGCGATGCGAATGTACAAGTGCAATGCACTGAATCAGAAATTAAGATCACGTATTCATACTGGCACAAGTACAGAGCAGAATGGAAATTAGGATTGAGACTTGTATTGTTATATACCTCGATGATTGTGTTGCCGATCTGCAGTTCGTGCTGTCCCGGATGCCAGTATCCAAGCATGCTCAGGTTGGGCGCGTTGCCAATCTTGATCGTCGAGAACTTGGTGGCATTGGTGCCCCCAACACGACGGCGCTGCGTCATCCACAGAAGGAGCCTCTCCAGGCGAGGAGCATCTGCCACAGCGATGTCTCCCAAGGAAGACAAGCCCAGCTGCAGGCACCGTAGGCTGAGGCTAACCAGGGAGATGCACACATCGGTCTTGCTTGCGATGATGGTGAGGGACTCCAGGACGGGGCTCTTGTCGAGCAGGAAGGCGAGGTCCCGATCCTTCATGGTGATCAAGCTGAGGAAGAGCTCCTTGAGATGGGGAAACGCGGCGGCGTCGGGAAGGGCTGCGGTGTTGGGGAACTTCCAGGTGCCGATGTGCAGGCGGGTGAGTGAGGTGCAGCTGAAGAGCGTGGCAGGGAGAGGGAGGTCGAGCGGCCACGGGCGGTTGATGAAGGCGAGTTCTTGGACGCCCTTGTCGGCGATCAGCTGCATCCATTTCTTCAGCTGCTTCTTGTCCGTGTCCATGTAGCAGCAGGTGATTTGGAGGCAGCGGAAGGGGCCCAGGTGCGTTTTGAGGATGCTGGAAACCGCGTTGTTGATGCCGAGCGTTTTCTTGAAGTCCGGCCGCCACGTCGGGTTCTCTCTGCACTTCGGGAGGAGGCCGGCGTCGGTGAAGACGAGGGGCACCGAGCGCCAGAGGCCGCGCCAGCGCGAGGCGAGCGTGCCGGTGCGCACGGCGTCCTTGGCGGCGAGGCGGGAGACGATGTTGCGCAGGATCTGGTCGGGGAGGCTGCTGATGCGGTCGACGCCGTCGGTCGGCGCCCGGGACCACGCGACGGCGGCGGCGAGGGGCGCGTCGGTGGTGACGGGCGGCGCGGGGAGGGACTCGTACGCGTACTTGAGCGCCGTACCCGCCTCCTCATTCTGGTCGATGAAGTCCGGAACGAATTTTACGCCCACGAAGCGGAACTCGCTCAGATCCATGCCCGCCGGCGGCGCCGAGGCCGCGGCGAAGGGTTTCGAGCTGCGGGGAGTCGCTCACGAGAAGTGGCGGCGAGGAGTTTGCCTTCCGGATTCCGCCACTTGCTGCTTTAGGGTTCACCGTTATTGGGCCAAATGTCTGAACCAGGTCATTTGCTGTCGGGCCCGTTCATTCTTTTTTGTGTCACTCACTGATGCCCTAACTGATTACAAATTTCGCTAATAAAGAAGAACAGGGTCACGGAATTATTGCACGAATTCAAATGACCAGATCACTACTACTATATGTGAAAATGGAAGATATCATTCTTGCTTATGCTAGTGAAAATGACTGTTTTTACTTTGTTTGTTTCAAAGAATGCCGCATGCGTAAGCACCAAGATATTTATCTGATGGTTAAATGCATTTGATTTTTAAGAAGTGCATGCAATAAGACAAATTATATTAGAATGACACAGATGGTTTCAGAACTACTTTCATCACTCTCCTTATGTCTTAATGCATCATAAAAAATATTGAGATGACACCCTACTATCAATGATGATGAAACTCACTCTGAAGTAACCCTACACTCACTTTCAAAGGCGTGATCTATTCACGATAAACTTTGACATCAAGGGAAGCACATACATTGTTTTAGTAGTTCTGTAAAGTTAAACCTGCAATCATTAGTGGCCCATTAGTTGTTGTAATATTATTCTTACCCATACGCCTTTTCTATTTAATGTTAGACATCTTATACGACGTCGCTTTGAGCTCGACAATTGTTGAGGCTTGTTTTCATGAGACATGTATATTGAGTTGCATGCACCGAGCAACTCATCAAAAAACTAAACCGATAAGGAAATATGCTCCAACACTCTATACCTACTACATCGATCTCACATTAAACGAACAAACTGATTGTGCTTGTTGGTCAATGGCTTTGGAGGGGGTGCCTACTCCTGTATATCTCAAAATTCAATTTATGTCGATTTATCTTTTAGTGCAGAATTTTCAACTCAAATTAACAACCAACACGCATAATGAATTGGATTGCCCAAAGAATAAACTCCTGTACAGTCTTGGTCCAGTCCATTGCAGAGACATGTGTCAGAGTCCTTGAACATATATATAGTTGTCTAACTTTGTTTGTATCTTCATCATTTCGACTTCAAATCACGTGTGTTCTTGGCAGTCTTGGTGGCTAGAGCATCGACTTAGACAAATTTCTCAATTTTTTTTCTTTGAGACGACAAAATTTCTCAGTTAGTACTGTGCTAATTGCCCAAAATAACGATTCGTCGTGATAATGGAAGCTAGTGATGGCCAAACAGACGGCCCGGCACGGCACAGCCTGGGCCCGAAAAAACACGGCCCATTTAATTTCGAGCCGGCACGGCCCGGTGATCATTTCGTGCCGTGCCGTGCCAGCCCATGGGCTCACCCCTTGGCCCAAGGCACGGCACTAAATAGCCATTTCGTGCCTAACCATGCTGGGCTGGTCCGTTAGGCCCGCACAAATGACAGCCCATTATCATCTTTTGAGCCTAATAGTGAGTGTGAAAATCATGGAAAACAGACCAATGTTTAGTATGAAACATAATTTATATTTAATATCGTGTCGTGCCGTGCCACCCGTTGGGGCGAGCCTCCGGCCCAAGCACGGCCCGACGCTCGGGCCGGGCCGGCACCGGCACAAAATGTAATGGGCCGGGCCAAAAAATTCGTGCTTCGTACCCGCCCATTTGGCCATCACTAATGGAAGCTGCCTGCCTGATGGGCCCGTGAGCAGTCCACTTGGGGCGTTTGGCCCAACGAAGCGAACGAACTGACTCCGATCACAACTCAAAAAAAAAAAAAAAAGACACGGATCCCCATTCCACTTCCACCACCGCGTCCCACGCCGAAACCCTCGCCGCCGCCGGCCGTAGAGCCGACGCCCCCAGTGCTCGTCGGCGGAAGAACGACGTGGTTCCTACTTCCTAGGGGACAAGGTGGCCTCAGGCGTGCACTCCCGCATGCTCGCCACCGTGTGCGCCGCCCTCCCCCATCGGCCCCGTCGCCCCCGCCGCCGCCGCCGCCGCAGCGAGCGTAGGCATGGACCGCATCAGCAGCCTTTCCGACGCGGCTCTACACGAGTTCCTCCCCAGCCTCCGAACCAAGGGCGCGACCCGCGCTGTCATGCTCCCGTCACGCCGGCGCCGCTTGTCCTCGTTGACAGCCACCTCCTCAACGCGGCCGTAGGAAGGCCGCTGCAGGACGGGCATCAAGGAGTTGCGTGCCGTCGCGGTGTCCCATATCCTCCCCGCGCGCCAGCCCGGCCCCTTTCCGCTGCCACTGCAGCTACATGGACGCGCAGCGCGCCAAGGTCGCGCGCTGGCTGCAGCGGCTCGTCGTCAAGGTCCAAGTCCTTATTAACCTTGTCAACTGCCATGGTCTCTACGTCCGCGTACTGGTGGTGCGCTCCCGTGCGGCGCCATGTTCCCGGAACGGGACATTGTTGGGCTCCCGGCCTGTTCCCCTGCTTCCGGCAGCTCGGGCTCTGCTTCAACTTCATCCAGAACCGGGACCCGGCCGTGGTGCTCGCCCGACGCCTTCCTCAAGTTAATTGTTAATTGCCGTGTGTATGGTGGTGGTTGTGCTGATCCAAGGGTGTTATGCGTCATGGGATCAGTCATATGTCGACATGAAGGCTTCCATGGCTTTCTGCAAAATGAAATGGGCAAGCGCAGGCTGTAAGCATCCCGTCTTCGACATATTTTATCATGAATCCATGCTCTCTTGCTAGTGTTATTCGCAGTGTTTTCAGATTGTTTCAAGTTATTTTGAGGACTGGGCAGTGCTGGCTAATATAGGTTTGCTTGGCTGTATGTATTTACATTAATTTGCAGTACTACCAGCTGGCTTGTGGAAGGCCATTGTTTAACCATTTGTCTGATTGCTATATGTGATTGTGTATATGATTTTTGCAGCTGCTTCTGGCCTAATGCCCAATTTAGTGACGGTACGTAGCACCTCATTTGCTAATTAAATTTGTGCCTGGTGATAGTAACAGGGAGTTTAAGAAATTATGCTACTATTCTGCGTATCGCCTTTAAATCTTCTTCTAGATTGTTCGTTAGAATGTCTACTCCGTCTGCAGCATGGTTTTCTAGTCTGCATCATGATCATCAGTGGAGGAGCTACTATAATCGCTCAGGCTGTTACGAATCTATTTTGTCGTGACTTTTTGAAGCAGAGTCATTGATTCGCCAATCATTCTACACTATTGTCATGAATAATGATATGGTATAGGGGTGCTATTTTTTTTTTACTTTTATTTTACTTTTATGTGTGGATTGTACTGTGTAGAGAATTTATCATGGACTAATGGTTCATGAACCAAGGCACAGAGAACTACCTTGTCAATCTGCACTGAGAATCATAGAGAGTAGCTTATCAATCTATTGTTCGTAAACTTTGGGGCTATCGAAAACTATTTTGTTGAAGAAAGAGAACTAGTAGCAGCCACAATTAAGAGCCTGTTGATGTTATATTAAAAAAACACCGTATGATTTTCAGGTTGCTGTTGGTCAATCTCTAATGTTTCCAACATATAATTAGTGCATGTTCTCCTCAAAGGCAATGAGCATCGTGGCATATAGTCGCGTGTGTAGTTATCGATCCCCGTCTATGACTGAAACAGGTTGTCACATGCACCACCGGTATAACAGGGAGTTCCACGAATTCTAACTCCTATGTCAGTGGAAGTTTATGGAGTGCTTTGTTCCTAAAACATTGGTGTAGTTATCGACTATTACACATTCCACACACATAATGCTTCCTTTGTCCCTTAAATTAGGAGAATCTGCAGTAGCTATTTTCTATGATTTTTAGGGATACACTACCAATTCTACAAAGATCAACTGAAAATGCGTTCGTTATGAAAACTGGTGCATAGTTGTTAGCGTCGAATCTAGAGTCATAAATTACACCACACAACTCCGTGCTTACGAGGTCTTTAGTCTGGATGGACTGCTCATAGTAGCTGTGTTTTAGTAATTGTGAAGTAAAAGATTATCGTGGTTGGCTGGTTGCTGATGTGAAGTGTACATATATTCAATGTTTTCAAGTCGCCTAGTCGATCCTAGTCGCCATGGGACCGACCAGGCTGATTAATCGTGATTAATCATGATTAGTCATCTGGTCGTAATAGTAGACCCTAGTCATCATAGAACCAACCAGGACGACTAATCGTGATTAATCGTGATTAATCGGACGACTTGAAAACATTGCATAGATTACACGATTGTTTGACATGACTGAAACTCACTTCCTTATATATGGGCTATTTATACGTGCAATTATAATAAGCTAAAAATACTTCTCACGTGTTATCAACTGTAGTATAAGAATTACATGTTTAGTGTCGATCATAAGCATTGTATAAATTATAATTTGCTTCTCAAGTGCTAAGTGTCCCTGGATTCTAGCTTTGAGAAGAATTATATATATTGCAGATATGTTATCTGATTATTTCCCGAATGGTTGAGAATGTGCACACGTGGTTATTTATTTTTCATATGTTTTCGACATGTTACCACTTACCAGTATAAGAATTGTATGTTAGTGTGACCATAAGGATTGTTTAAGTCAGGTGCTAAGTATCCCTGGATTCTAGCTTTCAAAAGAAAAAGTTATATTGCAGACATGTTATCTTATTAATTGCCAAATGGTTGAGAATTTGGACCTTGCGGAAGAAGAGGACCACATTGAGGAACTGAAGAAGGGAATTAGGAAAGCAAACGGAGTTAGGGAGTGCTGCTGATTCATGTGGCCATTGCTGCCCAGGTTCACTGTACATGGGGATCACAGGAAGTGGATAGTATGGACCATGGGGAAGAAGAGGACCATAACTGTGCCTTGTCCTTAGGGTTTAGTTAGATCCAATGGATGTGGTTGTTAATGAGGATGACTGCGATCAAATCAATGCCCATATATTGTTTTGAGAATTTCTAGCCTGTTTCTCTCTTTATTCCTAGGCACAGTTTTTTTTTTAATTAAGAAACACAGTGAGAGAGGCTCCCATAGTGATAAATCCGGCACCTGGGATTCAAACCCCAGGCGGGCGCAACACAGCTGATGGAACTTACCATCGCGCTGCGCACGCCTTCGCATTCCTAGGCTCAGTTGTTGGACGGTCATCTCCTTTTATTACTATAAGTGGAGGGCTTCAGTATTATGCGACTTCCCTGATATGTGGCCTAATTTCAGTAATATTGTGTTGACATCTTGTGCTAAGTTTGTGGCCTATAATTGGTGGTAAATAACAAGGAGTTTCCAGTTTTTGAGCTATCCTTTTTATTACTCTGCTCTAGCTAGCTTGTTTCCTAGAGTGTTATTTTTCCAATCTTTGATCTCTTGCTATTCTGAATCAAGAATACCTTGTACCTTGCAAGTCTTTTTTTATCCAGTTTCAAATCCATGTTATTGTGGAGTGTTTGAAATCGATTGAATCTGCCAAGCATTATAATGATGATTTTATGATTAGATGCTATGTTTACTTCTTTTTGTGTGGATTATACTGAATGGATCCTTGACCAACTAAGACATTTTTGGCTGATAAGCTTTTGTTACTTTTAATATATAGGCATCCAGAGTACTGCCTTATCTACACGCAGGCTAACAAATTGAGGGATACTAATCAGATATAACCCACTAGAACGAGAACTAAAATACCACTCTAGTAAACTTCCTGATTGAGGCCGAGCCCAAATATCAAATTTTGATCAACTCGTTGAAGCTTTTGAAAAGGAAGATCTGGAAACTTGCATATGTATGCCCAGTGGTGCATCTTTTATGCAAATGAACAAGTAATCCATATTTTGATGGCGTGTTCATTATAATGTACTTTAGTATAGATCGTCAATTATGTATGCAACTATGACGTATGACCCTGATATCGATTTGTATTGTTGATGTCAAATGAACCACTTTCTTTTCTTATTTCGGAGCATAGAAGTAATGTGCGCATTGGCACTGCAGGCTGCTACTATGGCAACACCAAGCACCATCATAAGTGTCAATATATATTGTTGCCTTAGAGGTGAAACTGGGAGTAAAAAATGAAGCCAAGATGCTACCTAACTTCCTCAAATGATTCCCAACGTTGAGAGGCTCTATGTCCAGGTAAAAGTATTCCACGCTGCATCATTCATCAAATCATCATTACCACTATCTTTAGTTCTTAACTATAGATGCAATGATCTAATAATTTCCAGTCTGCCGAATTTTTCTGGCGAGCTCAATCTCAAGTTTCTGGCAGGATGCCAGTGCAATCGAATGTGTGCATTGCCACAAGAATTAGCTCGTTTTTTGTGAGCTCTAAGGGGTCAGAAGCGTACTTGCCCTCCCCAAATTCATCACAATGAGTGCTCAGGTTCTGGAGAAGGTGTGATTGTGCTGACACAAGGTTATCATGCATCTGGGGATCAGACTGACAATAAAATGAATGCTCTATGGCTTCCATAAAATGTAAAAGCAGGGTGCACTGGTGCAAAGCATCTGTTTCTTCTGAGGAGCATTTTGTTTTTCTGTTGACCCTTTTTATTACTGATTCAGGAGTGCCTTCGTGTCGGGTCATGCATGCATGATCCATCTTCTGTTATCAACATGGAAAGAACTGTTTTCAGATTGTTGGCGTATGCTTTTCGAGATAGGACACTAGGTCTGACTAGCTAGTGGGTAGCTGGAAGGGAGTGTGTTAATGGTGGCATTATCCCTCGTGCACTGTCTAGTGAACGATGCTGTATCAAAATGGCTTCTGCATTATGTGATTTGCGGCCAAAATTCAATGATACATTGCTTGTTTGAGCTAATTTTTGTTCTTGCTCGTGGTGGCATGAATAGAGTTTGATCCGTTCAGAGCTTTCTTTAGTCTTTCTGATCCCATCTGTTGCTGATTTCTGAAAAGTGATTAATTAATGTGCCCATCATAACAGTAATAGTGATGTTTCTGCCATTGACTCTCTTTGTGTCGATGCTTCATTGCAAAGCCATTGTGGATCAAGCATGACGGTTTCATATTGTGGACAGGTCTCGATCAGCGTCTGCACAGAGCATATGTTATTTTAGTTCAGATTCTATAGTGACTATTTCCCTACGCCCTTACCTGTATGCATAATGCATTACTTTTGTGGGAATTTAAATGCAAAACTCTAGAGATTTGTATAAGTGATTTAAATGCATATATGCGTGGAACTGATTCTCGTTTGGGTTCTGTCGGATTGAAATTTGTCTATGACCTTGAGGTCAATTTGGTCTGGAATCGAAAATGAAATGAAGTCCATCAGGATCCTGGAGAGCACAAAGTACGTAATACTTGTGGGTTCTGTCTCTCATTTAGAATGAACTTAAGGTTTCAGAAGGACGTTCTGTGCAATGATAAACTGCATGTGCGCTGCCAATTCAGGTTTACAAGTCGAAGCTCCAAGATCAGCCATGTAACGGTTCTGATATACAAACAAAAGCTTTGTTACTTTTCGACAGCCTGATAATTTCTTAGCTTTGTCCACACTGCTGACTGCTCAGCAAGTCAACATGCGAAATTGGATACATATACATACATTCATACTGCAAACAGAACAGCAATCATGTGCAAACAATGGAGGAAGCAAAAAATAAGAATATATAGGAACAGCTCATATCATGATAATGCATCACAAGAAACCTAGCTTCAATGCACAATATAACAAATCTGCAGTGCAACAAAATCAGAATAACATGCATTGGTAGCTTTTCTCAAAATGAACAATCAATCAGGCACATAATAAATATGCTGAAGATCAAATGAAAATACAGACAAAGACCGCAAATGAAAGATGAAATGCATGTTGCAGATAATGCCTCCCAGATAGTACCAAGTTGCCAGGTTTACATCACACATTAGGATTTTCAGAAGCGACTGATACCAGGTGACTGAAACACGTACGGCCATTCATGCGTTTAAACCTTCCCAATGCTCTAACGATAGATGCAAACATTCATGACTAGTTTCTTAGTCACGAGTAGATAGCTGCTACCTCAGACAGCGCTGTCAAGGTCAAAAGGATCTGTACATGAAAGATCAACTCCCATGCGGAAACTCCAAGGAGTAGGAGTGGATGGAACCATGAAGTCGATCACATTGAATTTCTTACTACCCCATTTCATTGTAAGAAACGGCCTCATCTTGGTATCGAGGGTAGTTTCCGAACACCTGAAAGATTCAAGACACAACATAATCACCATCTTCTCCAGCACCAGTGCCCTCTCTCCGATGAACTTGATGAATGCATGCTCATTTTTGTTCCCCGTAAACTCATGAATCACCAACGTCTTGACATGCTGGACATATTCAACAGGGCAAGCCTCCAGCCAGAAATTGAGCTTCACCTTTCCGGTGGGCTTATCGACTTTCATACACTGCAAAGTTAAACCAAAGCATATATAGTTATGATTCTTACTGCAACGCATTATCCAATTAAGCTAGAAAACTAGCGGTGCCAACGATGCAAAATGTCAAATGAAACAAGCAAGGATGACATGTTTGTACTTTGATATGGAGTGTCTCGATGTTGGGAAAACACTTGAGGATGGAAGGCACTGTCTTGACTTCATTGCGGACCTCAAAATGCACCTCCAAAGCCAATGTCCGGATCCTTGTGAGGATGGTGCTTGGGCTCAATTTGGTGCCCGCCTGCGATGCGAATGTACAAATGCGACATATTGAGTCAGAAATTGATATCACAATTAAGATTGGCAGAAGTAAAGAGCAGAACTGAAGTGAGAAATGACTTCTACCTCAATGATGGTGTCGCCAATCTGCAGTTCGTGCTGTCCGGGTGCCAGTACCCAAGCATGCTAAGGTTGGGCGCGTTGCCAATCTTGATCCTCGAGAATTTGTTGCTCCCAGTGCGACGTCGATCTGTCATCCACAGAAGGAGCCTCTCCAGGCGAGGGGCATTTGCCACATCGATTTCTCCCAAGGAGGTCAAGCCCAGCTGCAGGCACCGCAGGCTGTGGCTCACCAGGCAGAGGTGCACCTCGGTCTGGCTTGCAATGATGGTGAGGACCTCCAGGACGGGGCTCCTGTCCAGCAGGAATGCAAGGTCCTGATCCTTCATGGTGATCAAGCTGAGGAAGAGCTCCTGGAGGTGGGGAAACGCGGCGGCGTCCGGAAAGGCCGATGTGTCAGGGAACTTCCAGGCGCCGATGTGCAGGCGGGTGAGCGCGGTGCAGTTGAAGAGCGTGGCGGGGAGAGGGAGGTTCAGTGGCCACGGGCGGTTGATGAAGGCGAGTTCTTGGACGCCCTTGTCGGCGATCAGCCGCATCCATTTCTTGATCTTTCCCCTGTTCATGTCCAAGTAGCAGCAGGTGATTTGGACGCAGCGGAAGGGGCCCGGGTGACCCTTGAGGACGTCGGAAACCGCGTTGGTGATGCCGAGCGTGTTCTCGAGGCCCGGCCGCCAGCTCGACTCCTCTCCGCACTCCGGGATGAGGTGGGCGTCGACGAAGACGAGGGGCACGGAGCGCCAGAGGCCGCGCCAGCGCGAGGCGAGACGGCCGGTGCGTATGGCGTCCTTGGCGGGGAGGCGGGAGACGATGTTCTGCAGGATCTGGTCGGGGAGGCTGCTGATGCGGTCGACGCCGTCGTCCGGTGCCGCGGCGGCGGCGGCGGCGGCGAGGGGCTTGTCGGGGGTGACGGTCGGGTCGGGGAGTGACTCGTACGCGTACTTCAGCGCCGCACCGGCATCCTCGTTCTCGTCGTCGAAGTCCTGAACGTGCCTTATTCTCCCGATGCGCCACCCGCTCAGATCCATGCTCGCCGACGGAGTGGAGGCAGCGGCGAGGGTTTGGAGCAGAGCAGAGCAGGGGCGGCTAGTGAGGAGTTGATTTCTTCATTCTTTTACAGCTTTGTAGTGTAGCTTTTTTTTTTTAGCAAAGGATTTGTATTGTAGCTGAGCAGAGGCTTAGGGTTCACCGTTGTTTGTTGGGCTGAATGTCGGAACTAGGTTATTTGCTTTCGGGCCCATACAAAATTCACTAAAGATGAGCGCACAGTCAACAAATTAGTTTTGCTCCAAAAAAAAAAGTCAACAAATTAGTGCACGAATTTCGAATAACCCTTGTCTAGGATCCCTTTGAAAGGTTTGATTTTCCTCTGAATCATAAATTGAAGTGATTTTGTTAAATTCGTAGGCTCAAATAAGAGCGCCTTAAACTGTGACATTAAGAGATGAGGATTTGCTAGCCTTGCCACCAACCAAAATTTACTTCAAAAGATCCCATTTGCTAGTTCCAATTTTGCCGAAGGATGAGGATGACTAGAAATTAAAATTTGTGGCCCTCCGTTAAAAATGGTGGTCGTTTCAGTCTACCGTTGCAAATTGTTTTTAGGGGTGGAGCGATAGAATAGTGCCGTTTCGTCGATTTTAACGATGGCCGAAGTTCAAACCCGCTGCTACGCGGTTGCTGCTCCCGTCGCTACAGTGGCTCTTTGTTGTTGTGTGTTCTTCCGCGGCCACAGGAGCAGCTGCATGCCTCAGATCGACGTGGTCATCTCGTCAGCTCCGCCACCAACCAAGACGGCCGCAACGCGAGTATGTCTTCTGCATGCTTTGTGGAGATTTCAGATTCTTGAAAAGGGTTGTCGTTGCACAGCTTCTGGTGTCACCAAGGCCGGCCCTGGAGGGGGCAAGCGGGGCAGTCGCCCAGGGCCTCCAAAACCTAGGGGCCCCTTCGCAGGTATATATATACATACCTGCTCTGCTCGGTTCTGAAATTTTTGTTTGCAATGACACAGTGGCAAGAGCAAGAGAAATTCCACGATGGAATTATTTCTTAATTATAAATATTATATATTTTTTTTTTGAGATTACACAGTACAACTTAGACACTCACAACGCACGCACACTCACCCCTATGAACACACGTACGCAAACCCTACCCCTATGAGTATCTTCGAAGACTAAGCCGGTAAATCCAGAGATACGAAGTCACCACTAGCGCCTCGCTGTCGACGGGAGCGTCGCCTACCACTGAAAGCACAAATGCCGTTAAATCCTTGAAAATTCGCTCCCACGAGGAGTCGAACCCAGGACCTGAGAGGTGTTACTCGAAAGCCTTAACCACTAGGCTAAGACCCCTTTCACTATAAATATTATATATATGATAGCAATTAACGTTTCATGTTTATATTGAGGGGCCTCTGATTTTTGTTTCGCCTCGGGCCCCTAAATGCCAGGAGCGCCATGATCGAAATGGCCCATGGGGGATGTCGGCCCTGCAACCGGCGGAGGCCGGACAGAAGACCTATTTGTTATTATTAAGACAAAAAATTTTTGGCATAGCGGGGAGATCAACAGCCAAGTAGCCAACACGGGATCGTCTCATCTCCAAGACGTTTATCTCAAAACAATCTCCAAGATGTGGATTGATGACGTCGGACACCGCCAAGTCTTCTTCAATTCGTTGTTCCACGCACGATCGAGGCCGTCGAAGGGCCCCGAGGAGCAACGCCTCGAGCGGTAAGCTCTACTAACATCTCTTTTTACGATCTCATTTTCCTCCGCTCGTTGGTTCGTTAATTGGGTTGCACCTCTGCCGGCTCGAATCTGTTAACAACCAGGGCTCTCTCTTTTTCTGTGGGCTTTTGATCGTTGATCTGCATCGTATATATGGTTGGATTTCTAATCGTCAGACTCCTCTAGCGGCTTTAAGTCACTCCGTTAACAACTAGGGCTCTTTTTTTTTTTTTTTTTTCCTGTGGGCGTTTGGTCGTTGATCTAAGTTTTATCAGGTAACGCAGCCACCGCCGCCACATCCAGGTCATCTTCCCCTTGATCTCTTGGTGAGACGGAAACCGACATTAGGTTCGGACTTTTTCTCAGATGCTAATCAGTACGTCGGATTGCTAGCTGTCCCAAATCTGTTGAAAAGCTGAAGGCGGAAATCTGGAAATCTTAGTTCTACTTGAAGGCTTACAATCAAGAACCAACATCATTTACGTTAAACTTGATTGGTGACCCTTTTGTTATTTGCAACGTTGTTTTACTGGTTATGACATTTATATGACCGTCGACCTTAATTCTGCTTCAGTCTAGGAAAGGATGCTTCCATTGAAGAGGGGTGCTGTTGAACCTACAACAACATTCTCAAGTGAGTGTAAAAAAACTTGCTGGGATGGTGGAGAGACAACTGAGCCATTGATTTCAGGTCTTCTGCTTCTTCCTTTCTTCCTGCATTTTTTTTTTGGTAGCTCTATTTCTTGTATTTCTTGACTAGGCGTATTATGTTGTGACATAGACGCTGATCAAGATGCCTTGAGTAAGCTGAGTGATGAAGCGGCATATCGTTTGTCCAAAGCTGTTGTCTCGGTTGCTTTGTGCAAAGGTTAGTTATTTTGCTGTTGTACGACCACTTGTATTTCAAAATATGTCGTTTGACATGGTTGTGAATGATTCAAATCGTGATGTTGTGTAGAAGCAAGTCGCACGGTGCTATTTGCATGCTCAGGTATAGCTGTCGACAGCAGCACGATTCTGACTTCAGCAACTTGGTCTGTTGCTCTTGATAATGCAAAAAAAAGCCGGGATCATGTGACGGTTGGTGCTGCTAATCATCATTTTGCTAACTTTTCTCTTTAACTTAAATTCACTTATCATCATTCTATACTGTTTTCTTTATCGTTTTAGATAGAAATATGCGATGAAGGAAATGTTGTCTTAGGAACTCTGGAGAACTGTGATATGGATCTTGAAGTTGCTGTTGTCAGCGTCACGTTTGCCCTTGATTGTGGTGTATGTTTCCATAGTGACGTGGAACTTCTGCCCGACAGTGAGGTAATATCTGTTGGGCGCCTTGTATCTGACAAACTTATTGGCACAAGTGGGAGACTTACTGCTTTTTCAGCTGAAGGTGGTGAATATGTTACACTCTCTACATGTAAACTTGCTGAGGTAAACTTGCTTTTGATGTGAACAATATTTCTGGTTCATTAAGAAGTGTTTATGTACTCAATCTGTTTGTTTATCATTGTTGACTGCACCGCAAAGCAGTTAATCTATAGAACTTTATAAATTGTACTCAATCTGAATTGATTTTATATTGTTAGATTTGCATTGAACAATACTTTAAAGAAGTTAATTACTGATAAAAGAATAAGTGGCTAAAATGTGCACGGACAATCAAATGACAAATTGAAGTAAATGGGGAGTATTTTTTGTTTGTACTCGGTCTAATTTGTTTCTAATAATCCTTGTTTCCTTTTAATTTTACTTTATTCTAGAATTTGCATGGGGGCCACTTTTTGACCTTTCTGGTAACTTTGTTGGCATGAACCTTCTTTCATACGTGGATGGGTCCGTTTTCTTGCCGAGGATGATACTGATTGAACGGTTGGAGCATTTACAGGCATCTCGAAAGAGGAGAATAATTAGTGAACTCATTAAGGAGTTCAGGTATGCCAACATATTTCCACATCTAACATTTGTCCTTGGTTCGCACACACTCTTTCTTTCCCACTTTCCTCATCCTTTATCATGGTTATGATGTAAGTTGTTTTATATGTCAAATAGTATATCAGGCTTGTTGATTTGGCAATATGCTGTGTTGTTAGTTTTTATTCCATTTCTAGATCTTTTTTCGCGTTGTTGTTGCAGTTTGATGACAACTTGGTTATTTGGTACCTCTATGTCAAATATAATTTGCAAACACACCAGTTGTTCTATCAGCATGTGTCAAAGTTGCCGTGTGTTGTAGAGTAGCCATTAAAAATTTTGAAGCAGTATATCTGTCCAATTCAAAATTTGAATTTTTTTTTGTTCAGAGTAGAATGCACCCAGCTATTCTTGTTTTCTTGAAACGCTTATGCCTGTGCAGCTGTGCTACCTCAGGTCTCATCTTGTATCTTTACATATCTATACTCAGATGCATATTCCTTGTACATTGGGGTTAGTACTCATGAATCTTTTGCTTTCATTCTGCAGGGGTAAAGAACGAAGCACAGGTAAGAAACTTAAAGAATCTCACAACCGTTCTATGATCACTAAATGTTGTTTTTTCTTCTGCAATTCATTGCTATTTACATGTGCGTCCATAATATTCACTAGTTTAGCATTTTTACAATTATATTATTGTTGCTGATCTGTTATATTTTGCCCTACCAGCATTTTGCCTGTGTTGAGATGAATCTCAAATAAATATACCACAGGTTCTTATTTAGTAAAATAACTCTACTCTAATCTGGAAAATTTTATATTCAAATAGTGTGATGCTTTGGTAAAATAAAATAATACATGCACATGTCTACATATATCTAAAAAAAAATGCTGTGTGATTGAAGGTGCATACACCATGACAATCCCCAACTCCTCAAAGGAGTATATAGATGTTCATTGTTGTATGGAATGATCATAATAATTTCAATCTTTATTGTTAACTTCAATGCATTATCAATTCTAACTTTAGCATAAGTTGCTTTGATATTCTAGTCTCGTGATAGTTTTGTGATTTTTTATGTTTTCTTGTTGTGCTTGGAATTATCCACATGTCACACCTGACATTTTTCATCAGGTCCTCCAATGATGTCACAATTTGGGTACTCTTTGGGATATCCCAAGCCATCATCGTATATGAAAATTTGTGAGTCAGTGCTTTTGCTCAGTTATCCTGCATTGTGCTTTGTACTACACCACTAACAAGTGATGTACTGTATTTGTCCAGGTGGCATGATTTTGGTTAATAGCTTTGAAGAGCCTTTTGGTGACACGTATCCTAAAGGTGTCTGGGCTGAATTCAGGAAGAGGGTTGCTTCTAACATATTCCGTAATGTTGTCGCACTTGCGTCGTTCAATGGTGATTTACTGTTTATGTGCTGTTTACTATTTCATATCATATTTGGTCATGCAAAGTTAATGATCAGAAGTACGGTCGGTGTCCAGGAGGAACAAGGATTTTCGCATGCACAGGATTTTTTATTGACTTTGATGATAAATGTTCGACTGTTCTGACTTCTGCGAGCTTGGTTAGATGTCCTGATGGTGGAAACAACATTATTGAGGGCTTGAAGGTTGGTGCTCTTAATTTAATGTGATGCTTATTCTTCCAAGATGCTGCTTAAGTCAACATTGTATTGTTTGCAGATTGAGGTCTTGCTCCCGAACAAACAACGCAGAGAAGGGACATTGAAGCTTTATTGTTTATATTACAACGTTGCTCTTGTCAGTGTCAAGAATTTTCGTGCTGTTCGTCCTGCAATTCTCGAAAACAAGTCGATAAATCTATCTTCTATGCTAGTTGCTGTGGGGCGCTGCTATGAATCAGGCATATTGATGGCTACAAGGGGAGTTCTGTCTGACAGGACAGGCAACATTAATTGCCAAATTATTGATTACTCCACATGTAAAATCACTAAGGTAGCACCATTGATCTGTTTTTGGGCTTTTATGTGAAGTTTACTTGCATCAGAGTGGCTAAATCAGTCGCGGCCTTATCTACTTGTTATTACAACTGATAAGCTCTCCATTTGACCTTCAGGCTGGGATTGGAGGGCCCCTTGTCGACATTGATGGGAATTTTATTGGCATGAACTTCTATGATCCGGCAATAGGAACTGCTTTCCTAAATTGTGATGACCTTTGTGGAATACTGCAATATTTTAAGACAAAAAGGTTATGTTTAGATGCTTCTCTGGTAGTAAAGTGCTTGTTAGTGCTAGTATTCAGGGTTTTTTTTCTCTCTTGGATGTAAGATTTGTATGAACATCATGTAATCTAGCTGAAAGGAGATCACTCAAGCATAACTTTATTAATCTTTTCTTCTTTTTTTGCAGTGAGAAGTATGAAAAGCTAGATGGTACATGGGAATGCATTGTTAGAGATGGCATTGGTCGAAGAAACAGGTATGCTAATGCATTACAAAAAATTACCATCTTCAGTATTAATTTTCTAATCATCTTTTGCCATGGTGAAACTACTGAATATCAGTTGGCTAGTGCCCGAGCCATATTGATGTGATCCTGGAGAACTGGAGGATTTGGAGAACGAGAAGAATCCTATGGAGGAATATGAACGTTTACTCAGAGCTAGCGGCACCCAATATCGATGTGAGGCTGGAGCTGTAGTCGTGTTGAAGTAGTCTTTATTTGATAAATTGCTGTATATCTGAGCTGTGACGAATGCTGAAGTATTTTATTTATTGTTTGAACTGGTATCTCTTTTGTTACATACAACGGTTTCTACGTGGTATTATGTCATCAATTAGTATTATACTCCACATGGGCCTGCGTACAACCTGTTCTTAAGTGACTGAGGCAAAGGCATATTTGCTAAGGGACAATAGCGTTTCAACCACGATTCTGAACTCGAATTGCGTTTTCAACATTGATTTTGAGATTTTGCCATTTTACCATCATTTTGGAGAAGTGAACAGCGTTACCGTTTTTCACGAGATTGAGTCGGAAGTGCCGATGAATGGACACAGTAGTACGTCACATAAACAACATAAACTTTATCTTTAAGTTATTACAGCTTATCAAATGATTTAAAACACGCAAATAGCACAACGGAAGTCTTGAAACATAACAACAACAACTACTAGCTCGACGATACATGGGCCACACATCGAAGCCCTACGATGTGGACCCGATGTGGACCTGAAGAAATTTACAGCTCGGGCTCCTAGTGAACGGTCCAACCTTTAGGCTGTCCCTCCTACTGGTAACCTTCAACAAACACGTCAGCGGAAGCGAAATCATTGCCTGCACAAAAATATGGAACCACAAATCTGAGCAACTAATACTCAGCAAGACTTACCCATCAAAAGGCCAACTCCTAGTATACAAAGGCCACAAAGGGTAAGGCTGACTTCACTTGCATAAAACAACGCTAATTACTGAGTCTTTGCTTTCAAATTTTAGCTCAGGATTAGTATTTAACCAAGTATCATGTTCTGTAGCTAACAACTATAACAAGCAAGTAAAACACTCAAGTAGATAGTACCATAATTAAGTAAAGCAGCAGATTATCATCATAAATTCCATAGTGTATTACTACGATGTGACGTAGTGAACGAATGGGTGCTCATATCCGAGAGCGGCGGAATGATGCACATCCTGCAGGAGAAACCTGACCACACGACATATGCGCCCGCAAACAGACCACATGTGGCAACCTATCACCTGTACATCACCAGAGCTAAACCGAACCCTACCCTCCTGAGAAAGGGCCTTCCAACACGATCTCTGTCCCAGACGTACGATCCGCGCGGAAGGTTGTCCGTTTCTCCCCCTACGTACCATGAGAGCATCTCCAACAGTTATGTAAAAAAACACCCCCAAAAGGTTGATTTAGGGTGTATCTAAATGTACATTGAGAGTAAAAAAACTGACATTCTCCAACAGTTCTCTATTTTTGGTTCTCTAAATAATTTGAAACGTGGACACGTCATAGGCGTGTGATAATTAATTGGATTGTTCTTTAATCATATGGTGGGGGCCTCGTCTCGGCACCGTCGGAATTCGTCGGGCTGTTGTTCGGCAGCTGCATGCGAATGTGCCGGTGCCGCCGGTGCGGATAGAGTCGCAACACCATGAGTGTATTAGCCGTCTTCTCGAGGAGAAAACATGGAGAGAAGTTGATCATCTTGGCTCCAAAACTTTTTTCGTCAGTCGAGCCCGCTCGCGACAGAGCATGGATCGATTGACTTCACAATTTCAGATTTCAAACAATCAAATGGGATCATTGACTTTACAATTTCAGATTTCAGATAATCAAATGGGGCGACGTCGCCCATGCGCCACTCGAGCAGGAAGAGCACGAGCAGCTCCCGACGAGTGCCTCTTCAAGATCCTGCGCCGTGTGCCCGGCAGCCGCGAGCGCGGTGCTTCCGCCTGCTTGTCCCGACACCGTCTTGCGCCCCAGCCAATCGCAAAGTTAGAGCTGGTCGTCGCGGAACCGGCTGGTTAGAAGCTTGTTCCCCCTTGCGGCTCAACGTCCACGACTTGGATGCCAGGGGCACGCCCATGGGGTACGCCGCCGTCGTCGCCGCTTCGTCCTCTCGGACTATCGTGGCGGCGGGGTCCGGGCCCGCATCAGCTTGGACCTGCGGCTTCGATGAGCTGGTCGTCGTAGAGCAACCACGCGCCAGCCGCGGGGTCGGGCACCAGCGCGTCGGCCTCGGTGGCGGCTGCTGGCGCATCCTTGATCTCGTGCGAGGTGGCCATGGCCTCGAGCCCCTTCAAGCGTCGTCAGGAGGGCGGAGGGGGACGTCAGGTAGAAGACGGGGAAGGAACGCTGTTCACGAAGTTTTTTCCGCGGGAATCACGGGAGTGGCTGGTCGGGAGCCCCGAAGCTGTTGTCAAATGTGGGGATGGTATAGGGGAAAATCGAAGAAAGTTAAATATAGGGGGCACTTTTAAAGAACTGTTGGAGAATGTTTTTTGTGATACTCTCTAAATTAAGGATTGGGAGATGCATTTACATAATTGTTGGAGATGCTCTGATAGAAGGAGTAGGTGTTCACCAGACATCTAGGGAGACACAGGCTACGTCAGTTTACTGGGCCCATAAACACCAGCATGTGAATCGGTACGTTCAAACTTGCTCAACAAGGCCAACAACGAATAGTCCTCAATCGACACAGACGGCGCTACTACGGTGAAGGCCCCAGCCTTCGCATATCATCCTACAAACATCCCCATCCGGTCTCCAATTAGGTGTTTAGGCCTTAAACTAGGACCAGAATACACCTTTCAGCTACGTCGAAGCCTTCACTGGTCCCTTTGTGAATTTGTCGGCCGCGGCCCACCAGGTTGATGCACGACGCGACAAGCAGCGAGGGGCGGGCAGCCGAGTCAATGTTCTCAAAAAAAAAAAAGCCGAGACAATGCAAATTCGAGCAGCAGTGGCTGGCGACCGGTGACTAGACCGACGGAGGCAGGAGCATGCAGCAGGATGGGCCAGTGGGGATAGATGAAGGACAACGCTCGAGTAGTTGTTTAGTTCAATTTCTTGCTTGTTTGATTTGGATGTCCGATGTGGTGACAAGAAGTTGAATCCAGTTCTGCTTGTTGAGCGCGTTCTCCGTCATGATTTCCGAGCTGCTCTGCTCCCAGAAACACCAGCAGCATGAGCTCCAAACTATCTAGATGAGGAAGACACGGAGTGTTGCAGCCACCGGTGGTTCCTGGTGCTCCGCTTTAGCTTCGTGATGCCTTTGGTTTATGCATGGCGCGAGGAGCAACGAGGGGCGCGGGCAGCCGAGCTCTAAGACTGACTCCAATGCATGACCTAAAGGGGCACCTATACTCAAAATGGGTCTTAAAACATGGAAAAACTGTCTCTAATGAAACACCCAAAGATCTTACCCATTTATGCAACCGCGCCCGGCGACGCACAAGTGGGGCAACTCGGGTCGCGCCCCATCTCTTTCGCCGCCGCGTCGACCCCTCGAACCTTTCCCTCCCTCGCGCGCTGCCTGGCCACCGCCGCCCCACCCCACTGCCCGACTCGCCGGCCGGCCACCGCACCCCCACTCCCGCTCCTCCTCCGTTTTCTTCCCCACGCCCGGACGGATCCCCCCCCCCCCTTCTTCCCTCTCCCGGCGCTTGTCCGGAGGCGCGCCACGGCCGCCTCCCCCGCGCGCGGCGGCGCCGCCCCCTCCTCCCTCTCCCGGCGTCGAACGCGGAGGCGAGCTCGGCACAGATCCAGCCGCGACGGCGAGGGGCGAGCTGGCCTGCGCGTAGCGGCGAGGGGCGGGCGGCCGGTGGCGATGGGATTTGGGTCGGCGCTGTTGGAGATGCAAGTTTGTAGGTATCCTATTTTTACCTTCATGAACACCTATTTAGTCTTTTAGATCTCCAATTTGGGTTTCTAGCATTGGAGTCAGTCTAAGGGCCGACGCCGTCCCTAGCAGCAGAAGTGCACGTCTCTGTCCAAAAGAATGGTCACACCAAATGCCCATGAGAGGAGCACAAAGACCTGGAACGAACACCCCCTTGATTTTTGAGATCCATTAGCAAAGATTCATTCTGCTCATTTTGTAAAGCTGTGTTCAAAAATCTTCATATTACATAAATACCTTTTTGAAATTAAGAAATTTTAGAATAGAAGTAGAGAAAAGGCACTCCTAGGAATCGAGGGAACACCAGGGTGGAATCTTTTATTTTCAATTTTTTGTTCAAATTTTCTAGCTAGAGTTTTTTTTGAAACGTTTACTTGAACATATTTTTTTATTATATGAGCTAGTCTTTAACGGTGTGGGAGAAGAGCGCTCCTCAGAATTTTGCACTTCGTGTCAGTATCCTTGTCCGATGCGTGTATTTTGTGCCTCCGCTGTGTGCCTGCGTCCACCTATATGGCTCCCCGGTGCCAGCAAGCAGCGGGAGCACCCGGCCCCAACAAGGTGGTGGCCCAGCCAATCATCCATCATTTCGTCGACCACCAGCATGCGCCCGCCCCCTCGTCTCCACGCCGCCTCGCGCTGCCGCGGCGGTGCCATGCTCCTCGCGCCCATGCGCGTCATCGCGCTGCCGCAGCCTGCATGCACGGCGCCGTGTCTGGAGCTCAAAGAACAATTGTTCTAGTACATGGGAACGATAGTTCCAGTACTTGAGAAGGATTGTTCCGATTATTGAAATGATTGTGTCCAGTAATTGGGAATAATTGTTGCAGTGGAAGAGGAGAGGCGGCGACCATGGCAGTGGAGGAGTTGCAGCGGGGAGAGAGAGGAGGACGGTGGTGTAAGTGTAGGGGCAGGTGCGGCGCCGAGGGAGGAAAAGAGGGGAGCATGGACGACGTGGGTGGAACCAAGCTCACAGGAGCGGTGTCGGTGCCAAGCGGCAGGAATGGAGGGAGGAGGCAGGCATAGTCGATCAGGGAAGTAGTCATGACCATTCATATTCGCTCCCACATAAATTTTGTAGCCTAGTGGTTACAAGAGACTTAGTAGCACCTGAGAGGTCATGGATTTGACTCCCCGTGGGAGCGAATTTTCTAGGATTTAACAGCTGACATGGCTGTCGACAGCGAGACGCCAGTGGTGACTTCATCAATCTCGAGAATTTGTCGGCTCAGTCTTCGAAGATGTCCGTAAGGGTAGGGTTTGCGTATGTGTGTTCATAAGGTGAGTGTGCGTACGTTATGAGTGTCTGAGTTGTACTGTGTAATAAAAAAAACACCGAGTGCCTGTAACATGTTCGGCCATTATTTTGGCCTGGTTTACCATCCCTGTTTGTGACTGGAATGCGTCGAGCGAGTAGTAAATAAAATGAAGGCCGTTTTTTTTTTTGAGAATAAAATGAAGTCCATCCGTGCTCCAACAACACACACGCGCGCAAGCCAGACAGATGGTCTATCAGTAAATATATAGGGGAATGGCTCACACGTACCGATCGAACCGAAGACTGAGCTAGTTGTGGTGTTCAGTATGGG